>WOXC01002331.1:0-168519 GCA_011680675.1 Gymnobelideus leadbeateri | reverse complement strand
CCAGGATGCAGAGCTAGGCATGTTAGACAGCAGAACCAAGGTTTTTCAGGAAATTTGGGTGGGGAGGGCAGTTCTAATGTCTGGTGACATCCATATCTCAGAGATGGTCTTGTCCCAGATTCTGAGTCCTGAGCCTCCCAGCCCCTACCTCCCTGTAGCCTCTCCCAAAGACCCCTGAGTTGTTTTCTAAACTTTCCTGTGTGTGTGTGTGTGTGTGTGTGTGTGTGTGTGTGTGTGTGTGTGTGTGTGTGTGTGAGAAAGGAGAGGCTCTGGGTGGGGGGGGAGATTTGAGTGAATCACCACATGGAAACATTGGCCGCCCTGGGCTAGGGTGGGAGTGGACCTGAGTTTCCAGTAAAGCTCTTTAGTGGGTCCCAGCACAGAGTGAGGGGGGGGGGGGACAGGAAGTGGGTCAGGAAAGGGCCCTGGAGTTGCAGGAAGGGAAGCTGGGAGAAGCCTGGCCAGGCAGCAATGGGAACAGCAGCATCGCCCAGCTGGAGAAGCTAAGAACCTTGGAGCAGTGTGCCTTTGGGCTCTGGACCTGGGGATGGCACACAGGAGAGAGAGCTGGCCTAAATGCTCCCCAGGATCAAACAGGACCATCAAGCATTATGCTAAGATGGAAAGAGGGGTCAGGACAGAGACTCTCTTCTCCTAGCCTCCACCATGCAATAGGGAACATCTCCCCTGGGCCTAGCATAACAAAGGGCAGAGCAAGGACCCTGGTCTCTTCTTTTCCGTTTTCTACTTTTCCTCACTTTCCTTCTATTCTCCATCTACCTTTTTGTAAAACTGTTTTGCATTTTCCAATGCATTTATAATATATATTGTAGTTTTCTTTTTTGTCTTTTCCCCTATTAGACTCTAAGTTCCATGAGGGCAAGAACCTATTTTTTTTGGAGGGGGGAAGGCAAGGCAATTGGGGTTAAGTGACTTGCCCAAGGTCACACAGCTAGTTAAGTGTCAAGTGTCTGAAGTTGGATTTGAAATCAGGTCCTCCTGACTCCAGGGCCAGTGTTCTATTCACTGAGCCATCTAGCTACCCCCTAAGAACATATTTTCTTTTGACCAATCCCTATTATAGAATTCTGTTCACAATATGGGTTTTGTAAATGTTTGGACCTAAATGTTATATATGACTTTGGTTTGTTTTAATCTGGACTTTCCTCAGTTCCATTTGTCTTTCTGGAGATTTGGTCAAAAAAGCTGAATCCAGTGAGTTCCCATTAGGGCCTCTAATTTTATCCTTTTACTAGTCTCTTCTGGGGTTTTTTGGAATAACTAGGCATCTAGGTAAGTGGTACCATTCTTCCAGACAGGCTCAAAACCTTAGAGACAGCTTTTGTCTTTTTCCTTACTCTCCACATATAGATTCTTCCTTCTATTTCCATGACCACCGTACTAATCCAGGCCCTCCTTTTATCTCACCTGAATTATTCTAATATATACCCCCAACTGGCCCTCTTGGCCTTAGTCTTTCATTCTTAGTCTTCCTAAAATATAACTTTCATCATGCCACTCTCCTGATCAAAAGACTTCAGAGGCTCCTTCTTTCCCCACCATATTAAATCTAAACTGCTAGGCTTTCAAGAGCCAAGCTGCCCAAGAAGTGGCCTGATCCACTCCTCCCAACAGGCATCTTCTGCTCTAGACAAACCACTTTTATAATTGTCCTATGAATACCCCCATACTCATATGCATTTCACCTCTCTAGAATGTTGACTCTTTCACCCATCCAAATTCTACCCATCCTTCAATAACCATCTCTTGGAAGCCTTTTTCTACTCCAGCCTTCATTTATTGCCCTCTCTTCTAAATCCTTAAGGCACTTATGTACCAATTAAATGACACAAACTTATACTCAGGAAAATGTGAGTTCAAATCCTTCCTCAGACATTTGCTAGCTGTGTGATCCTGGGCAAATCACTTAACCTCCCTGTGCCTCAGTCACCCCATCTTTAAAATGGGAATAGCATCTTCCTCACAAGGTTGTTGTAAGGGTCAAATGTAAAACCATTCTACAAGCCTTACAGTGATATATTACCATACATACATGTGATATTATGACCATAGTTAATAACATATATTATATGTGGTATTATGTGTAATATGTATATGGTATTAATATTCCATAAAGTGATACTTTACCATACAATTTAAATATTTAATTATACTCTTTACTTTTGTTTCATCTGTCAGTCTTGTCTTTCCAACTGGGTTATAAACCCCTTTGGTTCTCCTGTATTCCCCAAGACATACAACAAAATGAAAAGCATTTTATTGAATACAATAGATGACAAAGAGTGTTCACTGTTAATTGATCAATATGAGATGAATGATCCCAAGTGAAAGAGGGGAGAAAGAGCAGGAGAAAGGGAAGAAAGGGATATTTGAGAGAAAACCTCGGGTTTTTAGACTGAGATACTGGCAGATCCAGAATTAGGGGAAAAACAATCCAGATCTCCCAATTGCCAACCATAAGACATGGAAACAGGATGTGTTCAGGCATACTCCAATGTTGCAAAAAAAAAAAAAGTATTTGTGTCTCCTTTTAATTAAAGTTGTTCATTTTAAAAGTTTGATTATATTTAGTTTAATGAATAAAATTGTATATCATATGACTAATTAGCCAATAAATGTTTAATTTAAAAAATCAAATTCCCAACATACACACTCAACTGGGTATTTTACCCTTCAGGAAAGTTGGGGGAAGGGGATAAAAGGGGAGATGATAGAAGGGAGGGCAGACTGGAGGAGAGGGTAGTTAGAGCAAACATTTTTGAAAAGGGACAAGGTCAAAGGAGAAAATAGAATAAATGGGAGGCGGGATAGGATGGAGGGAAATATAGTTAGTCTTTCACAATGTAATTGCTATGTAAATGTTTTGTGTAACTACACATATACAACCTATATTGAATTGCTTGTCTTCTCAATGGAGGTGGGTTAGGAGGGAAGAAGGGAAAGAATCTGGAATTCAAAGTTTCAAAAACAAATGTTAAAAATTGTTTTTTACATGCAACTGGGAAACAAGATATACAGGCAATGGGTTATAGAAATCCATCCTGCCCTACAAGAAAGTAAGGGAGAGGATGGGGGAGGACATAAGAGAGAACAGATTGGGGGAAGGAGTATTTAGTATGCTTGCTGTCTTGGAGTAGGGGATAGGGGAGAGACAGGGAGAAAATTTGTTTTGTTTTGCTTTTTGCTTGTTTTTTTTTTTTGGGAGGGCAATTGGGATTAAGTGACTTGCCTAAGGTCACATGGCTAATTTTTATGTTATGTCTGGGGCTGGATTTGAACTCAAGTCCTCCTGACTCCAGGGCTGGTGCTCTATTCACTGCAACACCTAGCCACCCCTGAAAATTTGTAACTCAAAATCATGTGGAAATGAATGTTGAAAACTAATAAATAAATAAAATTATTTAAAAAAAAGAAAAATAAAGTGAAAAACATATACTTCGAAAAAAATCAAATTCTCTTGGTGTATGCCTTAATCCATTGTGCTGCACACACACAATGCTCTTTCTGTTGTACCACATTGCTTCCCATAACCATCAAGATGGAGGGCTGTTCAGTCACCGGAGGATAAACTAAAGCAATTGGGACTGTTCTTGACAAAGATGCTAGTGTGGCTTGCCATTTCCTTCTCCAGTTCATTTTACAGATAGGGAAACTGAGGCAAACAGGGTTAAATGACTTGCCCAGGGTCACATAGATAGTAAATGCCTGAGATCAGATTTGAATGCAAATTTTCCTGACTCCAGGCCCAGAGCTCTATCCACTGAACCACCTAGCTGTCTCAGACGTGATGTACCAGTGGAAAGATGGAGCCCCAGAAAACTTAAGTCTGAGATATGGCAATACTAATTAGTATTTTTATGACCTTAGAGATGTCATAAGATCATAGTATGAGAGCTGGAAGAGAACATAGTGGGCACTAAATCCAACACCATCATTTTACAGATGTGGAAACTGAGGTACAGAGAATTGAAATTACCTGCCCAGAGTTCCACAGCTAATATATGTCTGAGGCAAGGATCTTTCTGATGCCAATTATCCATTACTGTACTTCACGATGCTTCCACCTTTGAACTCTCTGGGCTTCAGGGTCTGCAAAATGACAAAAATTTCTGAAGTATATAGGTCACAGGGGCTTGTAGATCAAATGAGTTGTTATAAAAAAAAAAGTATTTTAAAAGCCTTAAAACGAAGTCAGCTATCATCATCACCCACCTCGTTATCCTGCCACCCTCTCAGGCCATTCCACCCCACCCCCACTATCTGGAAGGGCAGTAGACACAATTGGGTAAATGGTACCACTCACTCCCTGCCCACACTTTCTCAGCATCCCTTCAGACCCTGACGTCGCGGGATGGTCCTCCGACCTTGGATGGCTCGGACAGAGAGCATAGCGGCCAGGACTAAATTCAGTCTCCTCTGTCCTTCTAAACGCCCCCCCAGTAAACACACAATACTATAGATTGGGGCCTTGGGTCTGAGGAATGGTGCTTGCCTTGCCTCTTTCTAAAATAAAAAAATAAAAAAAATAAAAAAACAAACAAACCACACACAACCAGAAAGATGGGGGCGGGGGAGGGAGGAGAAGCGGAGAGCAGAGAACAGTTATGTTTTCCAGGAAGGAAATCCAAACTCCCTAGCAGTCTGGGAGTCTCAGCTAATCCCAGCAGCCGGGTAGGCCCGGCAAGGAAGTGAGTCCCCACCCCCGTCACCTGAGTATCCCTCCAACATCTTCCACTTTTGAGGACAGGAAAGGGAAAGCTGAGATGAAGCCTAAAAGCAGAGGTTAGGTGGGGATGGGGGTGGGGTGCACCAAGCAGACTCAAACATCTTGACCCTGGAATGGTGTGTGAGCTGCCAGGGCGGGGGGAGGCAGGGAGGCTAGGAGCAAGGCGCTCACAATGCATCTCATTAATCAGCCGGAATTCCTCCGGCTCTCTTTGTTCTCTCAGCTCAGAACTGCTAAAGCCATCAAGGCTCCAGCAGACTGGACTGGACGGGACGGGCAGCAGCATTTCCCGAATCACTGCTCTGCCAACCAGGGGACTGCCCCGACGGAGTCCTCGGATTGCCCTCGGAGGATCCTCGATGCCCCTGGAGCTACCAGCAGAGGCATCCCGAGCTGCCCAGGCCCCCGGAGCCGCGGCGCCACGGCCCCCCCCACTTCTCCCCACTCCCGGCCCCTCCCCCTGGGAGCCGCATGGAAATTGGGCCGAGGCCAGTTGGAAAGGCCGTGTTTATTTCAGTTGGTGGGTTTCGCTAGTTAAGGAAGCAGGAGACCCTCCAGTTTCCTGTGGACATGCCAATTGTCTGCGGCCACTAGCAAGCAGCTTCCGTCCCACTCCCACCCCCCAGCCGGACCTCTACGCCCATCCCCCACACGGGGATGCGGGATTGGATTCTAGGGTTTGGAAGTCAAAGCTGGTCTGGTAACAAGAGCGTGGGATTGTTTTGTGTACCGTCCTATGGGGCAGGTTGGGGGTGGGAGGAGGCGAGATTGGCATGCAACTGAGGTGTCAAAAATGCATCAGTAAAAATAGTTCTGATGCATAACTTGCTTTAGATCAAGGGCTCAACCTGATGTCCACATGTTACAGATAGATAGATAGATAGATAGATAGATAGATAGATAGATAGATAGATAGATAGATAGATAGAAACTATATATACTTAGTTTCCTTTGTAATCCTATGTAACTTAGTTTACGAATTTAAGAACATGAATTGAAGGCATCCAAAGACTTCACCAGACTGCCAAAGGTCCATGACCCACAAAAAAGGTTAAGAACCTCCTCTTAGATCGATGTGTGTGACTTTGGGTGTTTCTTTCCATGCTCAAAATAAACCCTGATTACATCACTTTTTTTTTTCACTAGACAAGTAAGCAGTTGGGCAGTCCCAGTTCTCCAATTCCCAGAGGCAGAATTAGGATCAATGGTGTGGAAGTTACAAGAATATTTATATTCATTAAAAGGAAAAACTTCCAATTAGAGCTGACCACAGATGGCACGGTCTGCATGTTCTCTAACACTGAAGGCATTTGAGTAGAGGTGATGTGAACACTTTGGCTGTGTGGGATTCTGGCTTCAGGGAGAGGTCAGATGGGATGATCTCCAAGTTCTCTTCCAATGGCATTCTATGATTCCTGAAGCCTTAGTTTCCCCATTTATAAAAGGAATATGGTGATATCTGCCCTGCCTATTTCACAAGGCTGTTTGAAGATAGAAGAAAATCCTTGGGAATGCTGTAGTTATATATGGTAAAGATGTATTTTTTTAAAGTAAATTAGTATAAGGAATAGAAGGGGCAATTGGGTAGATACAGGAGAAATAATGGGGAGTGAAGTCTGAGTCAGCATGGAAGAGAATGAGTGAAGAGAGTGGAGGGGCTGGAGAAGAAACAAACGCAGGATAAAAGGAGGGGGCCAAGGTAGACAGGGCCAGGGAATGCACTGCGGTGGGGGGAGTGGGGATGAGCCTCAAAACTTAAAGAGCAATTAGTCAAACTTGAATTGTTTTTCTAAACTCTTAATGAAAACAAAGAGCAGGGCATGGCCCAGATGGTGCCCAGGGAGCAAATAAACGGCGCCCTCAGGAAGCAGGTGCTCCTGGGAATGTTTCCTGCCAGCCCTGCTGCTGCTCTGCTGAATACTTTACTATTTGTTATTTTTCAGGGCTGCAGCTGGGGCTCCCTCCAGCTGGGTGGAAATATGTTGAAGACTGGTCATCAGCACTGTACAGAAAGTGGGGGAGAAGCTGGGTCAGAGTAACCTTTGCCCTCTCTGGCTTTTTGGCCACTCTGAAGGGGGACATTGCTAGGATTTTACCCCTATTACTCACCTCCCACCCCTACCCTCAATTTTCAGTAGGATTGACATGTCCTATTTACTAATCCACACCTAAGAGTGCTGGAAATCAGCTTAACACCTTGGTAGTGATTGTAGAATGGTGGAAAACAGAGGCAAACAGACACCAGAAGACTTTCCTGGAGTCACATAGTAAATCAGCCTCATAACCAGTAAGTAAAACTCAGTCTCTGACTCCAAAGGGTAAAAAGTGTTTGCTAGAACATACTAAAACTAGAAGATGAATCTTCCTCTGTTCGTTGGCCTCGAACAGAATCCAAGGTGGCTCCAATTAATTGACCCCTTCTCCTCTATGAACCAGCAACCTTAGCTAGTGGGATGGAATAGACCTGCCCCCTTTAAATATGACAGCCTCTCTACAAAGCTGTATGACTTAATGGGTAAAACACTGATCCCAATTGTAGTTAAAAAGACCTGAGCTCACATACTGCTGTAGACACTGTGTGACCCCAGTCATTTAATCTCTCCCTGCCTCAGTTTCCTCAACTGTAAAATGAGGGAGTTGGACTTAATGACCTCTAAAGCCCTCTCTATTTTAAAACCTATGATCCTGTAATACAAATCTGGAGAGAAATAAAGGGTTTTATTTGGAACACAGCAATGTCTTCTCTTCTCCACATTACACACCTCCAGCTCCTTCAGCTTTTTCTAATATAATAGAGTTTCTAAACCCTTTACCACCACTAGTAGCAGCAGCTACAAAAGAACCCTTGGATGACTTGGAACTACTTGTAGGTACTTGAATAGTGTTGCCAAAATACTTTAAATACCAGCTTTAAAAAACCTTGTTTCTGTTATCAAATGTTATCAAAGTTTAAGCTTGGATTTGCTTTTTCCTAATTACCTGGTTTATAAGCCTTTCTTATTTTCCCCAAATAGATTATGAGCCACAGGAGGGCAAGCACTTTGTCTTATATTCCTTGGATTCTGCCTCAGCATCTTGAATATTGTCTTGCGTAAGAGTAGTTTCTCAATAAAATATTGTGGAATGAATGAATGAAGTAGGCAACTTTTATCAGAAAACAACCTACAATTTAGAGGCTTCCAAAGAGTTAGTAAAGGAACCATTAAATTTAAACTAGATTCCTGATGGGAGGGGGTGAATCTTCTTTTTCCTTTTTAGAAGAGATTAGAAATTCACTCCCTTCCAATTAAAAAAATAAAGCCATGAATTGCTTGTTGTTGGTGTAGACATGCCCTTGCAATGAAAGGAACAGCCTTTTATGAACTCTAGGAGTGAATTGTAGGTTGCTTTAATGTATTTTCTGGATTATGAGAAAACTAATTTTTTCTAAAACATAGATCTGACCGTTTCACTCCCTTTGTACTGGTTGTGTGTTCCTCACACACAACCTAGAAATACTTACTGTTTTACTGAATCCTTTGTAAGTACCTTTGTTCAGCCTATGAAAAAAAATGGATTTTGCATCCTTAAAATGCTGGTATTTGGCTCATAAATGTTCCTGTCTTTCTTCTGTTTGTAAATAGATATTGACTACTTGCTAGAAAGCCTTGCCTATCTCATCTTTGTCTTTTGATTCCCCCCAGGTTTCCTTCAAGATTCAGCTCAAACCCTACCCTGAGGAGGAGACTTTCCCCTTCCTATCCACTTGCTAAGACATAGTAAATAATAATAATTTTATTTTTTTTTTGGAGGGGCAATTTGGGGTTAAGTGACTTGCCCAAGGTCACACAGTTAGTTTTTGTGTTAAGTGTCTGGAGCCAGATTTGAACTCAAGTCCTCCTGACTCCAGGGCTGGTGCTCTATTCACTGTGCCACCTATCCACCCAATAATAATAATTTTAAATAATAATTTAAAAGCTAATAATTTTACTATGTACAAACCCCAACTGGCACATTGTTAAAACTCAATAAATGCTTGTTAACTAACTGATCAAACTTATTGTTTGTTGTTTTCTGTTCTTGGTAGTTGCTTATAAAAAAGTTTTATTTGATAGAGCAAAATACTGCCTTAAAGGCTCTCTTCCAACAATATGTCTTACATAAATGTTCCAGAATCAAATATAGTGAAGTTATGAACTTATTCTCCCGACCCACATGTTCAACACTGTCCAGATACCTCTGAGGACTTGAGGATGCGTTTCTAATGCTATTAGATGGAGCTCCTACTTTGGTTCGTTCTCCCCAATATCAGTCACTGGTGATTAGTGTCCTAATAGCATGTAGCCAATTAATATCAATTAGTTTTTAGCAAAGAATATTTACTAAAAAGATTCAGGAAGAATCAAAGTATAAAAACATTCCCCTCAAACCAGATGCACACACTTCCCTCTACCACCTTAGTCCTTGGGAAGAGTGGGCTCAGATTTCAAGTGTTTGCTACAAGGCATTAGCCCCACTGAGTTCACAGCTGATAGACAAGTTGCTTCCTTGTTACAGGACTTGGTGTCTTAGCTACTGGGTCGTTCCACTGCTAGGCTGGGTCAAATTGTTGCCATAGGCAATATGGACTCCAATCACTGTTCCTCTGACCTTTTGAAGTCTCACCCTATACCAAAGGAAAGAAGACTCAAATAATTAGTGGCCCTATTCTGGACAGGCTTCACTAAGAGGACATGTTCTCACTGAGTACATCCCAGTTAGGGGAAGAGCAGCCTTACAACCCAACCGGTCCTGAGCTGAGAGAGTTGTCTTTATATTTTGTGATCAACAGAGAAAGTTTTTCCATTGGGACTTCTTCTAGACTCTCTTAATTGTAACTCAGCAGCTAATCAAAATGCCTTTTCTTCACCCCCAAATGCAGTGAACAGGAAACTGTCAGAGGAATCTGCACATAATCTGAACTGGAGAATTCCAGAAGCAGACTTCCCAGACATCAGTGGGCCCCCTGTTCATGTTTCCAGGACTAGGCCTCATTTGCCAGCTTCTGGGGCCAGTCTCCCCCAAACTTCTCCCCTTCCTTTCTCCTCCTCCCCCCCGTTAAAAATTTGCCATTTTTTATGAATTGGCTGGAGCACATCATCCACATTTCCCAAATTAGAGCAATTCTCTGGGGTAATAGGGTAGCAGAAGCATTGTCCTTCCACTTGCTTCTCTGGTACCATACAGGAAAGTCTCAAAATAATCAATGTGGCACAGATCTTGGACAGTTCCATGTGTACAAGGTAAAACATACCAATTGTCCTAAATACAGACTTAAGCAGACTCAATAAACAAGGAACATTTTACAACATTTATCAGAGATTACTGCTTGTTAAGAACTTATAAAGTGCTTTTCTTGATGCTGAAATGGCCTTTCCTAACCCAAAAGCCATGATAAAATTACAAAAACAAAATCTATCTTCCTATCTCAAAAGGAAACCTGTCGCTACAGAGCTTCCCAGACCATGTAGAGCTCTCTCTGAAAGAATTTTAGGCCTAGAATTTAATCCATTGCCCTTGAGTGAAGAACCAAAAAAATTTAGCTTTGTACCTATCACACACTCAGCAAGGTACCAAGTGCTATATATGTAGGTAGTGGGCACTCAGCCTCTCTCTGTTTTCTAACAGGGCCCTGGTCCCACATTCAGACTAGATTTAATGCTTTAAGATTCCTCTGGTCCTTATAATATAAGGCACCCAATCCCTGAAACACATAGGAAATTAAACTGGAGACCCATGACAAAATCTCTAGGGAGCCCTTTCTACACAGGGCCCATAAAAATCCTCCATTGAATCCACACTATAGGGACAGTTCTCATGGAATTCCAAACCCACTCAACAATGGGACAAGAAGCTTAGTTTGGGCAGAAAGAAAATGGGTTCAGGTAAGCCCTGATCAACTGTGAGGCTTCCAAGAAAAGGAATTAAGCTCTTGGGATTGATTACTTGAGATTTCTAGGCCCAAAGGCAAACCTTATGCTATGACCTGTATTTCCTAAGAATATCACAAATAAAGCAAGTAGTCAATATCTATTTACAAACAGAAGAAAAACATGAACATGAGCCAAGTACCAGCATTTTAAGGATGCAAAATCCATGCTTCTCATAGGCTGAACAAAGGTACATTCAGCTAACTATGCAAAAGTCATCTTAAAAGGAACTGATTGTAAAGAAAACACTAGAAAAAACTGATTGTACAAATATAGCCTAAAACAACAGAGAAAAATATTCCCATTTGTCTCTCATGTATCTCTAAAACTAGGGAATCCAATACAGAGAATCCCAGGCGAAGAATCTCTCTAATGGGAATCTGCAAATTCCCATTGTTTATTTCCAGATGAAGTCCCATATATGTATGTGTATACATATTTGTATGAATGTATATACATGTATGTACTATATTCATAGTACATACATGTGTGTACTAATGTTCATAGCCTGGCAAATTGACTCCCTAGAAGGTGGCTACATTGCCCCCTCAGGCTTCTATGTGTACCTCTGGGGGTTGGCAGGTAAGGCCATCAGTTGAATTTCTCATTTTCATATCCTTCCCCCCAATCACAACTGCCATTACCAGTTAATAGCTTCTCAATATCATTGATACAAGCAATTATGCCTCACTATAAATTTAACCAATTGATTTCTCCTCAATATTGATTAAATAATTAGTATCAATTAGCTTTTATAGAAGAATATTTACTGAAAAGACATGGCAGGAGCCAATGTACAAAAATGTCCTCCAGAACCACCAATTTCTCTTTACACACTGGTCCCTTAGGAGAGTGAACTCAAACATAAACCAGGGGTGCAAACATTCTTCTCACCAATGAATTCACCTTCAGGAAAGTACAGTGTCTCAGACACTAGATAGCTTCACTGTTGGGCTGGCTCCTCCAGCCTTTCTAATCTCAAATTGTTACCCTGTCTCCAGTACTCCTTCACCTAAGAACAGGAAATAATAGATACAACAGAGACAGGAAAACTGCCTTGCCATGAACAAATAATGGTCCCAGTGGGGGAAGGTGGAGGAATGTTGCTGACACTACTTGTCTCTCCCCACTCATAGGTTCATAGCTGTCCTTGCCTCCATCAGTAACAAAGGCCCATCTTCATGACTCCTAATCCAGTCATTTATGGAATAATACAATCTCTGAAGAATGGAAATTGAAGGTCATCCAAGGTGCAATGGAAAGATGGGTCTATGATGGCCATGGGCATGCTAAAACACATTATGAATGAGGAATTGTGCAGAAATAGCTGAATCATAAGAGAAATGTGTGACTAGAAAAAAAATGGACCAGTCACGTAAGATTCAAGAGTGAGTGAGGATCAGTAGGCATCCTGTGTGCTTCATTAGTATCCACGTTATAGCAAGAGAACCCAACATATTGGGCTGAGCTCCTGGGGGAGACTTTTAAGAGGTCATGTCCCAAAGTTCCAAAGAAAGAATAGGCAGGTGGATATGGATGGGTTTTGATCTCTACAACACTGGAGAGAGTAACCATCAATGAAATCATTGGCTAAGTGATAGGAATGGGTGTGTGATTGAAATACCTTAAATACCAGGCTTGGCTGAAAGTAAGCCTGGGATTATAGGATGGTCAAAGGGGCTTGATCTAGAATGCTTGTGTGGGCAAAGCCAAAATGAACATAGGGATCTTCCAGTAGAGAAGAGACCATTCCCAGGTAGGCCAAGGCAGAAGCAGAATTCTGTATAATGGGCTCTAGGTCAAGAAGATCCTAAGGTCAAAACTAGGGAACTTTGAAGATTTGAGTAGCCCACTTTATTTACCCCATTAAATTGTCACGCATGACATTTCAAATTGTCTCCTTTACTGAATCCTCCTCCAGACGACACCCTCTAACCTTAGGAGTCCCTCAGGATTCTGTCCTGGGTCCTCTTCTCTTCTCCCTCTATATCGCTTCACTGGTTGATCTCAATCAGTTCCTATGGATTTAGTTATTATATCTATTTCTAATGACTCTCAGATCTACCCATTCTGCCCTAAACTTTCTGCTGTGGCTCAGTTGTGTCTGACTCTCTGTGATTGCATTTGGGGTTTTCTTGGTAAAGATACAGCAGTGATTTACCATTTCCTTCTACAGCTCATTTTACAGATGAGGAAACTGAAGCAAATAGGATTAAATGACTTTCCCAGAGTCACATAACCAGTGAGACCAGATTTGAATGAAAGAAGATAAGTCTTCCTGACTCCAGGCCTGGCACTCTAACCACTGAACCACCTAAATTCTCTCTTTTTTTTTCTTTTTGGAGGGGGGAAGGCAGGGCAATTAGGGTTAAGTGACTTGCCCAAGGTCACAGGGCTAATAAGTGTTAAATGTCTGATACTTGGATTTGAACTCGGGTCCTTCTGACTCCAGGGCCAGTGCTCTATTCACTGAGCCACCTACCTCCCCATAACTTCTCTTCCTAAACTCTGTTGACCTCTAATTTCACATTTCCAACTCTCTACCAATGCAAGTTGATACCTTCTCTGCCCCTCTTTTTCTGTTTTAATAAACTTGTCTATACCAAAAAATCCATATGTTGGTGAATTTTGTGTCCCTTTATATTATTACAGCTACTAGGAAAAAAATGGAAATAAACCACAATTTTTTGGGAGGGAGCAATTTAACCCCAATTATAGTTATAGTAGAGTTTTTGTACCCATACGTAAATCCTTCTAGAAACTGCCTAAGATGGTTTTATAGTATTTTCAGACAAAACAAGTATATCTAAAGGCACCTTTGACACCTTTTGGAAATGCTAATGACAAATATGTGTAGCTATTAGTTTTGGAATTCAGTGTTATTCCATTCCTCATTCAGGTGATAAAAGCTTGGAGAAAAGATATGTGAAAAGAGATTAGAAGACACGTGAAATACTTACACAGGCTACTGAGACACCTTTCTTGAAATACTTATGACAGCTATGAATAATTATCAGTTTCATAGAATGTCAAAGTCTTAAAGGACCATGTAGTCCAACCTTCTCTTTTTCAAGATGAGGAAATTGAGGCCCAAGAAAACTAAATTACTTCCCAAGGTCCCATAGCTGGTTAGCACAGAACCTGGTTTGCAGTTCAGTTTTCTTTTTGTTATATACTTGAAATTGATAGATATTCAATTTTGCCAACAAGTACACAAAAGATCTATACCACTAGTACAGAAATGTCAAATCTAATTCCAATTAGTTATGAAAACAAGCATATATCCCCTTTGCCAGGAACTTCAGGTCCATGATGCTCATCCCACTCCATATTCCTTTTTAATGCATTCAGAGTTGATAAATAAACAAGTCTTTTTGACCTAGAAATGTAAAAAATTCAACCTTTTTCATCAAACATCTGAGATACAAAGATGTGATCTTCCAATCTATTTGTCTTTGAAAAACTCCAATATTAGAAATATGGGTAAAAACCTGCATAAATTTATTTTGTAAAATGCTATGATTTGTATGAATTTCAAAAGTGCAGGCATAACATCTCACTGTCAAGGACAAAAATTCTGACTTTCTGCTCTAAAAAGTAGGAAATAGCTTCATTAATTTGCCCAGTAGGTTTTTTTTCATTAGAATCCCATGCCCATCAGTAGGGGAATGGCAGAACAAGTTTCGGTATATGATTATAATGGAACACTATTATGCTATAAGAAATGATAAGCAGCATGCCCTCAGAAAAACCTGAGATTTATATGAACTGATACAAAGTGGAGTACACCAAATCAGGAGAACATCATACATAGTAACAGCAATATTGTAATAATGCTCAACTGTGAAAGACTTAGCTATCAAAACAATGATTCAAGAAGATTCCAAAGGACTCATGATGAAAAGTGCTATCCATAGAACTGATGAACTCTGAGTGCAGATTGAAGCATATTTTTTCACTTTCTTTATTTTTCCTGTGTTTGTGTTTTCTTTTGCAACACAGCTAATATGGAAATATGTTTTGTATGACTTAACATGCATAATTAATATCATATCACTTGCCTTCTCAAAGGATGGGGAAGAGGCTAGAAGGGAGAGAGAGAATTTGGAGCTCAAAAGAATATTAAAATGTTTAAAAATGTAATTGGTAAATATTTGATGAAACAAATAAAATATATTAAGAACCCCATCTGCAGCAACTTTAGGCAGGGTTTTGCCTCTCCAAAAAAAAAAAAATGCCAAAAAGTAGGCTTAGTGAGTGACTACCTATAAGATATGATTTCAAGAGAACCAAGAAAATTTCCTGACCTAAAAATCCAACTCATACTTGATTGTCACGATGTCTGAAATTCCACTTTGGGTTGAAATATCCTCTGCTAAAATGCAAATGCCCCTGGAAGAGAATAAAACATTAATTCATTAGCATCATAAGGAGATTCATCAAATCCCTTTCCTATTTGACAGCTAAGAGCAGAGTTCTACAGGAAAAGAATATAGCATGGGTGGTTTTTATTGGAGGGGAAGGTAGAGAGTAAGAGTTTCAGGGAAGAAGACCTGGAATGGGATCCTGGACCACCATAAAAAAAATCACAGCACTGAGGAGCTTAAAGGAAAGACAACAGAAGAGGGAAGGTGACTGTTCTCCTGGGCCCAAAATTCCAGCAAATTTCTCTCTTCTCTCTCATTCCTCAGCTGTTTTCACCTGAACCTACCAATAGCTCTGTGGGATGAATTGCCATGAAAAATATATGGGAGCTTTGCCATAGACATCGGTGGGAAAGCAGAGCAGAGATCTTGGCCTCTGTTTATATCTTTTCCTAAGGGACAAGAAACCCCCTTAAGATTCATTGTGGTCAGCATTATTGTGGTCACTGCTAAAGAGGGGGATGGGCCCAGGAAAAGAAGATTACAAGAATAAGATTGGCTTCTTCCTACCACTTCCACAACTGTGAAATCTACAGGATTCCCATCTGTCCCAGCTGCAGGGAGGGGCCCTCATCCAAGTCCAAGTTTGGAGCACAGAAGCCTGTCTCTATTTCCACCTCTGGAATTGGAGGGCACGTGTCCTGGTATCATTGGAGACAGAGGGAATCCTATCTGGGAGTCTACTCGGAGGCCACTCATCTGGAAATGGAGCTCTTTTCAACGGTTCTATTATCAGATGGAGCATTTCCTTCATCAGTGTTAATATCTATGTAGCGAAACAATGAAAGGGCTTCCTATCAGTTCCAAATAGGACGTGAAAAGCTCTCAGCATTAAGAGTAGAGGATGTAGGAATAGGGCAATGGGAAACGTCTGAGTCACTGAAATACCTCTTTGATTCCAATGGCCTGATATGTTGAAAAGGAAAAAGAGGGAGAGGGAGAGAGAGTAATTCACTAATGATCAGAGGAAGAGGACAGGAAGGGCCAACCCTTAGCATGGGCCCTTCCTAGAGGGAGGGAGAGAGAAGGCTTTGAGACACAATTCTAAGCAATAGATAAGGCCAATTCTTTCTTTGTCAATCAATCTCTACAGGCATGGGCAGGGGCAGAATGATATTTGCTAAAAGAAGAATTTACAAGCATAAGCTGGACAATAACTTGTATTTATGGAGCATTTTAGGATTTACAAAGCCCTTTGCCTATATTATCTCATTGAAACTTCCCAACAGCCCTGTGATAAAGGCTAGGTGGATAAGTATTGTTTTCACTCTAGAAATTGAGAGAGAAGGGAAAGGACTTCCCCAGGGTCACACAGCTACTCACTGAAAGATCTTTTCATTCCAAATCCAATATTCTTTTCCTCTTGTTTAACACATGGCCTCTTTTAGTCCCATTAGGGAGTGATAATTAAGACTTTAATTCTTTTTTTAATAACTTTATTTTTTTCTAATTACATGTAAAGATAGTTTTAAATATTTATTTTGTATAAGATTTGTGAGTTCCAATTTTACTCTCTCTCTCCCATCCCTCCCTTCTCCCACTCCTTCACCCTCCCCAAGATGGCAAGCAATCTGACATAGGTTATACATAAACAATCACGTTAAACATATTTGCACATCAGACTTTAATTCTTTTCTGGTTCATCTAATGCCTCGATCTTGTGACTTTTCAAAGCCACTCACCTATATCAGTTTCTCCATATGTAAAATTAAGATTCAAATTCACCAGTCATGAATTTCCTGAAATCCTACCTCCTCACACCTTTCCTGGATTAGTATATTACTAATCCCACCCCCACTTTCTGAGCATAGACCATTTTCCTATTTTCCACTCTAAAAATTTATATATAGCCTTCCTTTTTAGATCTTATGATTAAGGACCAAACTTCGTTGATGTCCAAAGCAGTGTAGAATTATTACAAAATTTGTGGGTCACACAGGTATTTATGGTTATAATCCAAAAGTTAATTGTTTGGGTATATTAAGCTTATCATACTCACTCAGTTAAGTGAAAATATTTTTGTATTTCAAATGATTTAAATGGTTTAAACGATATAAGTCTTACATTTCATACGAGGGAGCCAACCTCAAACAGGACCCATGTAAGCAGGCCTGGGAGAGGGGTTACACCCACATTTGCAAAGGGCAGGAATTAAGGCTGAACGTTTCACTTAAACAGTCAGTTTAGGGAACAGACACATAAACACAGGCATAATTAATAGCTTTTCTAAATGTTCCTCTCTGCTCCAGACAATAGCCAGCATCCCGTCTTTAGCTTGAACAGGTCCAATGTAAATACTTAATCCGGTATTTTTGGTGTTAGTACAATAGTTTTATTCTGTCTTTAAGTCCTTTTCATTCCTGTCTGTTTCAAATGCACTTTCTTAGACTGCAAACCCATGGAGGTCAGGGAGCACATTGGTGTGGCTTCTATGGCTCATAGGTGATGCAGTGAGTACTGAATGGTCTGTTTTGCTAACAATCCCTCCATTCCCATGAGGATTTTGTGCATACTATGTGCTTGAAAAATTAATTGTAAGCAGTGTGCCCTGAGAGTCTCTCTTCCTGCCAAAGGAGGTTGTGTCTTAGTGAAAGTAGGGGGACCTGAGGCTCTCTGCTCTCAGAAGTTCTTAGGGCTCCTTGGAGCAAGGAGTAATGTCAACTCTAAGCATAAAATAATAAACATGCCAGTTCAGCACACTGCAGGTGTGTGCGTGTTCAAAATGTTCTTTCTGAAGTATCCAAGGTCAGGGACTCAGAGGCCAGTGGGACTGGCTGTTTTTATTGTCTATTGTCCCAGGCTTGGGCAGGAAGCACTTTCTGTTCCCAATTGCTTGGGTGGGTTGGCTTGCAATGGGGGCTTGTACAGCTGGAGAATCAGCACCTGTTTCCCACCCAGAGATACAGGGTCCCTGGGTTACAGGAATTACTAGCTAAGGCCTCCCCCTGGGGTGAGTTCTGCCACTAGAAAACCTGGCACACTGTTCTTTGGGGGGCACCGGCTCTAGCCTTGCTCTCTGCAGGGGCATTGAACCATAGCCATTTCTCAGATCCGTATCTTGAAGCCTGTTTGCTCATTTTTCTTGTGTAGGACTCAGCCACCAAGTCAGCTCAGGCTGAACTTTCCACCCTCCTAATCTTCTTGCTTAGGTCCCTAGCTGCCCGAAATGTACATAATGCTCTGGAGGATGTCTCCTGACCAAAGGGAGCCACATCTGAATGTGTAGAAATAGATATTTGCTATTTGGTGATGTTTCCCAGGTAGAGCCAGGACACTCTGAATAATGAAGGGGCCTGGCTCTATTTGTAGACGACCCCTTTGTCCGGTAAGGATGACCTAGTGTGAGAGGGGAGAGAATCCAGCCCTAACTACCACAGAGAGCAAGTAGGGTCTGGCCTTCTTTCCTTTGTATTGGCCTATGTAAATGTTATTGGAAAGCTTCAAAGCAAAAGTTTTCTTAGTTAATGTGAATATAATGGCTTTTTTCCCAGCCCCTGTCCAGTTTCCCCGCTTGACCTCAGTCAGCCTTGCCACACTAGGTTTTTGAGGGGTGTGGGCAGCCTCCCACAATCTGCAGGGCCCACCTCTCTTTGGCCATAGTGGGGCACCAGTGTGGCCACGTTATCTGCAAAGGGCCTGGATCCAAGTACCTTTGCAATTCCCCTGAGTGACAGGACTGCCCTTTGTGGAGGGGGAGATTAGAGGCAGGCGGGTGGCTGCTGAGTCCTCACTGGGGTGACAGGAGACGTCAGCCCCCTGAACACCGCTGAGCTTCAAGACCGATGGACCGACGGGAGGAGGAAAGCCATGACAGGCCTGGAGGAGATCCAAGAGGGAAAGGGAGGAGGAAAGAAAGCCCAGCACACAAAGACTAGGCCTGTCTTCACACCTGCAGAAAAGAACAGAGCCCACTGGACTGGGAGGTGGGGGTGGGGGTGGGAGATGGAGAGAGAGTACTAGCTGATAGAAGGTGCAAGGGGGGGTTGCATGGGAGGGGGAGGTGAATAATTCTTCCTGAAAGAAGCATGTCACAGGAAGATAGCTCAGCCAGACACTTCAAATAAAGGGAAGCGGCCGTGGTGACAGGGGACATTCTTTGCCTCTGTGCGCTATAAGGACCAGAGTACTGAGACATCGGAAAATAAAAGATGTTTGAGTTGCTTCATAGATTATTTTTTTTTTTAAGAGGCTGGCCGTCACCACCACCAATGCCACCACCCCAGCGAGGATGGAAGCTGGATCTCATGGAGAGTCCATTTCGATGACTCTGCAACTCCATCTTTCCCTGTGCCTTTATTTGAGGGGACATGCTATGGTGTGAGCTCCTGGAAGTAACTGGTCTACTTGACTCCGGAGCAGGCCAGGGACATCCCTTCATCCAAGCCCAATTTGCTTCCATCCCCAGTCAAAGTGATGCTCCATTACCGACTCTTTGCTTGACTAAGGACTGACCTTCCCATCAAAGGCCACTTCAGAACTCTTCAAAAGTCCTGCATGGTCTTGGTGAGGCCTCTCTCCTTGGAGATCTTCATTTCCTCGTCACTCACTGAGTTCATTCATTTCTTCAGCAAATACTGATGAAGTACCTGCTAGGTTCTGGAACTTTGACTACAAAGGCAAAAATGGAACAGACTCCTCAAGGAGTTTCCATTGGGGTAGAGTTCAGGAAAACAGCACATAGCATTTAAATCAATACAAAGTCTAGAGTAGGAAGGCAGTATAATAAAAGCTGGCTTTTACACGGACAGCTAAGTAGTACAATGGATAGCCGGCTGAGCCTGGAGTCAGGAAGATCTGAGTTCAAATTTGGCCTCAGACACTTACTAGCTGTGTGACCCTGGGCAAGTCACTTAACCCTGTTTGCCTCAGTTTCCTCATCTGAAAATGTGCTGGAGAAGGAAATGGTGAACCATTCCAGTATCTTTGCCAAGAAAATCCCAAATGGGGTCACAGTGATTCAGACATGACTGAAAACTACTAAACAACAAAAAGTGAGTAACTCACTTAACCTCTGTCTGCCTCAGTTTTGTCATCTGACCTCCCAGGGTTGTTGTGAGGATCAAATGAGATAATATTTGTAAAACACTTCAGAGCAGTTAGGTGGCACAGTGAAGTCAGGAGGACCTGAGTTTAAGTCCAGCCTCACACACTTGACATATTTACTAGCCATGTGACCTTGGGCAAGTCACTTAATGCCAAGTGCTTTGCCTTCTCCCCCCCCCAAAAAACTAAAAAATCAAACCAAAATACTTTGCAAATCTTTTTTTTTCTTTCTGGAGGAGGGAAGGTAGGGCAATTGGGGTTAAGTGACTTGCCCAAAGTCACACGGCTAGTTACTTTGCAAATCTTAAAGTACTATATAAAAGCTAGCCATTACTCTTGTTCTTGCTGTTCTTGCTTCTCCCTAGATTATGCATTTCTTGAAAGCAGAGACTAAGCCTCTGTATTTCCAACGACTGACATGTACTAGGTGTTTTACTGCTGTCACTCAGTACACAATGACTTCTTATTCCTTGGCAAAGCTAAGCTGCCTATCATAAACGTCTAAAACTCATGCCTCATACAGTGGCTAAAATTAGCCAACTTTAAGAATAGGATAGAGTTCAAAGGTCAAGAAAATCACTGACTTTGAGTATTATATATTATGTATGTATAGATCTAAATACATATTATATATTTATACATTTCATGAAGCCATTTTCTTCAGGCAATTTATAGATTAAAACTGAACCAAGCAAGACAATAAGGATAGAACAGAACACTGCCCCTATGAATTAGAGCCAGATCTGACCATAATTTCTTTTTTATTTTTTTTTAAGCAATTGGGGTTAAGCAACTTGCTCAAGGTTACACGGCTAGTTATTTATGTGTGGGTGCTAAGTTCTGAGGCCAGAACTGATCTCAGGTCATCCCGACTTCGGGGCCAGTGCTCTTACTCACTGCACCACCTAGCCATCCCACAACCATAATTTCTTAAGCAGATGGATGGGGAGGGGCCTCCAGAAATCTTATACATACACCTGTGACCTCTACCCTCTAATCACCTCACTTACCATAAGGATAGTCCTTTGCCTGGAAGGTATATCTATTGACACTGTCAATTCTAAAATTCATCTTTAATAAAAATTTCTTACCCCTTAATTTCCTTCCCTTGTCCCACAACATGTTAAAGGTCATCCCAACAAGTGAATATCCTCTTGAATTTTCCCCTACCCTGACTCCTCCTTCATTACCCATTAATGTTCCCTCCAGTAATCCCCATAAATGATCTCTCTCTTCTCCAGAATCCTGCAGTGCTGTGACTGTATTCTCTTGGCAATATAGTCCCTAGGGACATCCTATCCTTCAGATTGTGTGTCAAGTTCCATGGACACAGTTAATCTTCAAGATATGCTCCGGGTTCACTTCCACTGAAAACCATCATTCATGAGCCTCCACCAATGCATTTACTTTTTTCTAGTCAGAGGACATGATTAATTGAAAGAAAAGACACTTAACAAAAGAACATAGCAAGAAAAGTGGCAATAACAACCTCAAAAACCTGGGGTGTGCTCCATATGTATTCAAATACCAGCATATTTATGAATGATATTCAATATTTGTGAGCACATGTTGAACATTTGTGGATAGGCATCCATGTAAGGAATGCATGTGATCAGGGCACACTTTTGAAGGCTTACACATGTAGTGAAGATGGATAGAAGGATACAGACATGGAAAGGCACATGCATAAGGTCCACAAATGACCAAGATTCACATGTGGAAGAGCAGCTCATGCCTCTGATGCTCCAAGATGACCAATGACTTCTAGGGATATTATTGTACTACTCTCATTGGTCTCAAGTGGTGTGTGGTCCTTTCTGGGCATGAAGTCTTTGCAGCATTTAGTCTCTAATGGGTGCTGGTTCCTGATGATCTTGGGAGGTTGCTCCACTCTCTGCTGATCACTACCAGGTCCAGCTTTCAGTTTCTGGCTTCATCTGGGGTTCTCAGATGATTGCTGCCTCTTCCTCATAAAAGGAAAAGTGGGCTCTGCCATTTCTGTCTTAAATTCAACCCCCAAACTTAAGATTTTTAAAGCATTTTTATAAAAAGGTAAATTTCTCACATACTCGGTTATTGGGAAAAGAAAAAAAACATTAGCAGCTTTTCTTTAAAAAAAATTATTTTCCCCCAATTACATATAAAAACAATTTTTAATATTTTTTTAAGTTTTGAGTTCCAAATTCTATCCCTCTTTCTCTCTCCTCCTCTCTCCCTGAGACAGTAAGCAATCTGATATAGGTTATACATGCCATTATCAGCTTTTTTTTTTTTTTTACCATGGGGGTGGGGATGGGGGAACTGTCAACTCTCAAAGCCTTGACTGAAATAAGTATTTCCTTTCCAAAAGGACATTCCTCACCCCAAGTGCCAAGCTCTTTAGAATACAGAACAGTTCCAGCTAGTTTGTGACCACAAGCTGAAATATATTTTTCAACTTCCCCTTCATACTTATTCAGGAAAGGATCTCTGTCAGAAACATCACACTAACTTAGGGTTAGAATTTCTTGGTGGACACTTTCTTATTGTCCAGTTGCTGAACTGAACCAAGCATGTTTTAAAAACACACTGCCAAGGGCTCTCTGGTTCCAGTCCCCTAATTATTTTTATCTTCCATGTAAATGAATGAAAGATGGAAAGGAATAGGAGCAAATGACCAAACCCAGGAGACAAGGTCATTGTTTTCCTCTTGTCAAGTTGGTCCTTGTCTTTTCTTATATAATATGGTCAGCCACAAGTCACCCTACTTCTGTCACAGTTATTTGTGTACATGTCATATTTCTATTGAACAGTAAGCTCTTTAGGTATAGGGACCCTATTTTACTCATCCTTGTGTAACTTAGAGCACTGAAAAGAATGTCTAATACATAGTAGATGTTCAATAAATATTTGATGAATTAATAATTTCCCCCAATCTCATCCATCATTGGAAATATACCGATTGTCGTGGTAGCAGCAACTAAGCTTCTTCTAGCTTTTAGATGGTTCCGAGGTCTCACAGAAGGAAGATGCCTTCAAGCACAATCCACTCTCTCACCACAGCCTCCAAAACTGAAATAAATCCCATTCCACAGACTCACCACAAAGATGAGCTTTTTTTAGCCTCAAAGACCTGAGGGACAGGATAACTCAAGCCACGAGAGCACCCAATGTTCAAGGTTCCATTCAGACTTTTGATATCTGTCTTAATTCCATGTTCCATTGCTAAGATCTGAATGGACTGCAGTACTAGAGGGCACCACCAGGGGAACTCATACAATTGTCATTCTGTATTTGAATGTTTTAATCAATCAATCAGTTTTTATTAAACACTTATTATGTGTCAGGAACTGTGCTAAGTATTTTAATGTGGGTTTCTTCCCTTATTTTGTCTTTAATCACATATTTCCAAGATGAATTCTGCCAGTACCTTTGATGAGTTTCATTTAAGTTGGAAGGACACATGACTGGTTCGTTTCCTTCTCAGTTTAAGTCCATTCAAGACTTTTCTCTTAGATCAGTTTAGAAATATAATTATCAAAAGTGGAAACTTATATCTTAATCCACACTTCCTAAATGTTAGGATCAGAGGACTACAGATTTAGAGCTGAAAGGAACCTCAAAAGTCACCTAGTCAAACCATTTCATTATATAGATGAGAACACTTGTGGTCAGTCACTTGTCCAAAGTCACCCAGAGAGTAAGTGGTAGGTAGAGAAGGGATTTGAATTCAGACTCTTTCTTCTGAACCACATAGTTTCTTCCAGCTATAATCTAAAAGAAAAATGTTTCTATTGGTGTTATTTTAGCATTTTTTATTTTCCTAAACATTTGATGATACAGCATTTCAATCCCAAACCACATTTTCAGCTGTCTTCACCTCAGGTTCAACATGCCAGAGAAAAGGAAAATTTGCTTATTTAAAGCTATCTTTTTTCATTTGTCACTGTTCTATAATCAAAATAATAAAGTGTTTAGCTCTGCCTGATTCTGTTATTTTTAAATCCCTACTTCAAAACTAGCCCTTTTAACCTTACAAAATTTCACTTTTGTCTAGTTTCACAAAACTTAACTGTTTCTGGTCTTCATGTAGGTTTCTCTCCTCCAAAACCATTATGGTTTATATAACAGTATTTCTCCAAAGACTCATATTGTTTTCACATTTGTAATCTAATTTATCCTCAGTACCTCTCCATAAGCAGTATAGGCCTAATTAAAATGGTTAGTCATTTGATAGACAAATGATATAAAGAAATAAATAATATTGGGAGAACCTGACTAAATCTCTACCAGTCAAACAGTCCTCTGGTCACCCTGTGTGATTCCCCTCTTACCTCTTCTTTGCCTTAGAGTCTTCTATCCTCCAAACCCAGTATAGACCAATAGGATTCTGGGTATCTTCTTTCTTCTTGGGAGTCTACTGGTCCATAGGTATAGCATAACCCTATAGTAACATCAGCCATTATGATATATCTGATCATGTCCCAGAAACATGACAACAACTCCATATAAGAAATGCTATATAAAGTCCATGTTAGTCTTGTCCCCCAACCCTAATATTTTCCCAGGACCATATGTGTATCTATCAAACAACCACAGAGATACAGAATAAAGAACAGAAAGTATCTCTGCCACAAATATACTTAACAATCTAACAGGGCTGCTTAGAAACTGGATTTTAAGAGAGAAAAAAGGTCAACAGTTTATTTTACAAGAGTTAGTAAGGATGACTAATTTAATTCTCATTCTGTCTCTCTCTAGAGAAAACACTTAACCAGGAGTAGTTTACCCTGAATTATCTCCTTAACCTTCTCATCTGTAAAATGGGCACAGTGACATGATCTGTTTATTGATCAAATTTTAGAGGCTTGACAATAGAAAAACTACATTCCCTCTGCCTTCTCACAATACCAGCACTGATGCTATCACCAGCTCTGGCTGCTGAAGAAATTCAAAGCATTTAATAACCAACATCCCACTGGTAATATTCCAAATAGCAACTTTACAAATTAGGTCACAATGGAAAGAAAACTAGTTTGAAAACTTGCCTCTTTTCTATATTACTCTTTTTTTAAGATTTAATTTTTAAAAAATTTTTTGCTTTTTTTGGAGAAGGGAAGGCAGAGCAATTGAGGTTAAATGACTTGCCCAAGGTCACCCAGCTAGTAAGTGTTAAGTGTCTGAGGCCACATTTGAACTCAGGTCCTCCTGACTCCAGGGCCAGTGCTCTATTCACTGAGCCACCTAGCTGCCCTGTTCTATATTACTCTTAAGTGGCAAATACCATCCAGACCTCCTGTGCTCCCTTCTGTTGGACAAGATACACCACGACATATTATTTCCATACTTTATCAGAAATGGTCTTTGTGGCACCAGGGGGAAATCCTGCAGGCTAATAGACCTCTGAAAGCTCTCAGCAAGGCTATGTGTATATATATATATATATATATCTTTTTTTTTTAAGCAATTGGGGTTAAGTAACTTGGTCAAGGTTACACGGCAGGTCATTATTTGTATATGGGTGCTCATTTTCTGAGGCTGGACCGATCCTGGGGTCATCCTAACTCCAGGCTGGAGCTCTTACTCACTGTGCCACGTAGCCACCTCAAGGCTATGTATATTAAAGGGCTTGGGTAAACTCAAGGTGCCCCTCACTACTTTATGAATTTTCCTATCTCAAAATGGAAAATCATCCCTTGTCTCTCTTCTCCTGAGAAGAAATGAAGGTATGGACAATCCTAGTGAAATGATAATTCCTTCAAGGTGTCTTATGTGTTGAACCCCTCACAATATCACAGAATCAAACTTGAAAGGGACCCCAGAGGCCACTGAGTCCAATACTTATCCAAACAAGAATCCCATTTGCAACTTACATGACAAGAGATCAGGCAGTCTATGCTTGAAGACTTCCAATGATGACAACCCCACTATCCTCTAGAGTGGCCAATCATTCCAATTATTCCTTTTTCTCCTCACTTAATAGTATTTTTTTCTGATTACATGTAAAGATAGTTTTCCCCATTCACTTTTTAAAAATTAATTAATTTTTAGTTTTTGACACTCATTTTTATAAGATTTTGAGTCCCAATTTTTTTCTCCTCCCTCTTCTCCCCCCTCCCTAAGAAGCCAAGCAATCTGATATAGGCTATACATATACAATCATATTAAACATATTTCCACATTAGTCATGGTATGACAGAAGAATCAGAATGAAAGGAGAAAAGCACAAGAAAGAAAAAAGCATGTTTCAGTCTGCATTTAGAATCCATAGTTCTTTCTCTGGTTGTGGATAGCATTTGCCTTCATGAGTCTTTTGGAATTGTCTTAAATCATTGCATTGCTGAGAAGAGCTAAGTCTATTGTCATGGTCATCACATATTGCTGATATTACTATGTACAATGTTCTCCTGGTTCTGTTCATTTCATTCAGCATCAGTTCCTGTAAGTCTTTGCAGGTGTTTCTGAAATCCACCTGCTCATCATTTCTTGTAGCACAGTGGTATTCCATTACATTCATATACCACAACTTGTTTAGCCATTCATCAATTGATGGGCATCCCCTCAATTTCTAATTCTTTTCCACCACAAAAAGAGCTGCTCTAATTGGTTTTTTGGTTTTTTGAGGGGATGTTGTTGTCTTTTTGCTTTTTGGAGGGGGGAAGGAAGGGAAATTGGGGTTAAGTGACTTGCCCAAGGTCACACAGCTAGTAAGTGTTAAGGGTCTGAGGCCGAATTTGAACTCAGGTTTTCCTGACTATGCCGGTTCACCTGGCCGGTGCTCTATTCACTGCACCACCTAGCCACCCCTACTCTAATTGTTAGTAAGTTTTTCCTTACCTTAATTCTATATCTCAGTGTCTACAACTTCCACAAGTTGCTCTTAGTCTACTGCCCAGCAAAACAGTTGTAATCCCTCTTCCACCTGGTAGCCCTTCAAATACTTAATTAACGACAACTTTTATGTCCCCATGCCCCCAAGTCTTCTCTTCTTTTTTTTTAAAACAAATGCTTTATTAACTTCTGTTTTACATCATTCATTTCCGCCAGATTTTGAGTTACAATCATTTTCCCCCCATTATTCCCCTACCCAACCTCCCAGAATAGTAGTCCCACAAGATATCGCTTCCTCCAATCTGCTCTCTCCCATACCTTCTCTCATACCCCCATCGACTTTTCCATTAGAGGAAGGTGAATCTTTGTGTCTCAATGCCTGTACATCTTATCTCCCTATTACAAGCAAAAGAGTATTAATAATAGTATTTATATATATTTGAAACATTTAATGTTACGACCTCGAATTTCAGATCCATTTCCTTCCTCCCTTGTCACCCATTCCCTCTTGGGAGATAAGTAATTCAGTATATGTTGTACATGTCTAGCTATGCAAAACATTATCATAGTAGATATATTGTACAAGGCTGCTTATAATTCCCTCCCACTCATCCCACCCCCCACCTGGTCCATTCCCTACATGATCCTGTCCCTCTTCTATAGTGGGTACTTCCAACCTCCCCTCACCCCAAGGATGCCCTCCCATCCATCATCCCTCCTCTCATCCCCCTTCCCCCTATCCTGCTGCAGGTTGAGATATCCCATTTAGTATGTATGTCATTTTCTCCCTGAACCAAATTCAATGTGAATGTGGTTTTGCCTTTTTGCCTTCCTTATTCTCCCCCTCCTTTGCAACCACTTCCCCTTGCTTCTTCTACATGGGATAGTTTACCCTACCCTGTCTCTCCCCATCTCCTCTTGCCACTTTCCTCTCTCACCTCATAATTTCATCCCTTGAGTATTCTCCCTTCCCAACAAATTCAACCTATGCCCTCTATCCATATATAACTGTAACCATATACACACACATTCACATATGTATTCATATGACCACACCCTTCTTCCATTATTTTCATAGTGAGAAAGATATCATCAGTCACAGTTATTGCTTTTCCATATAGGAATGTAAATAGTTCAACTTTGATAAGTTCCTTTTGATTTCTTTTCCCTGATTACCTTCTCAGGCATCTCTTCCTTCTTGTGTCTGGATGTCAAATTTTCTATTCAATTCTGGTTTTTTCCTCAAGAATGCTTGAAAGTCCTCTATTCTACTGGATGACCATATTTTCCCCTGAAACAAAATACTCAGTTTTGCTGGGTAGGTGACCCTTGGGTTCATTCCCAGTTCTTTTGCCCTCTGGAATATCATATTCCATGCCCTTCGATCCCTCAGTGTAGAAGCTGCCAGGTCCTGGGCTATTCTGATTGTGTTTCCACTATATTGAAATTGTTTCTTCCTGGCCGCTTGTAGTATTTTCTCCTTGATCTGGGGATTCTGGAACCTGGCTATAATATTTCTGGGAGTTTTCTTTTTGGGATCTTTTTCAGGAGGTGATCGGTGGATTCTTTCAACCTCTATTTTGCCCTCTGGATCTAAAACATCAGGGCAGTTTTCCTTGAGAATTTCTTGAAGGGTGATTTCTAGGTTCTTTCCTTGATCATGGCTTTCAGGTAGTCCAATAATTTTTAAATTGTCTCTCCTGGATCTATTTTCCAGGTCAGTGGTTTTTCCCATGAGATATTTCACATTGCCTTCTAATCTTTTGTTTGTTTGGATCTGCTTAACAGCATCTTGATTTCTCATAAAGTCACTAGCTTCCATTTGCTCCAGTCTAACTCTGAAGGAATGAATCTCCTTTTTGAGATTCTTTTTCCATCTGGCAAATTCGACTTTTTAAGGCATTCTTCTCCTCATTGCCCTTTTGGGCCTCCTTTGCCCTTTGAGCTAGTCTATTTTTTAAGGTGTTGTTTTCCTCAGTCAGGCTCTTGACCCTCATGTCATACTTTTCCTGCATCCTTCTCATTTCTCTTTCTAATTTTTCCTCCACTTCTCTTATTTGATTTTTAAAGTCCTTCTTAAGGTCCTCTATGGCCTGCAACCCGTTCATGTTTTCCCCTGGGGCTTTTGGAGCAGGACTTCTGACCTCACAGTCCTTTTCCCGCTCTATGCCCCCAAAATAGGAGTCTAGGGTTGCATTTTTCTGTTGCCTTTGCCTTGGCATGTTGCCACTTAATTGCTTGACTTTTGGGCTTGTTGCCACACTATGGCTTTAAGTCCAGATAGAGGAATTTTCGTCCCGAACGTGTGGGGGGCAACTTCCGTTTCTGGCAAGCTGTAAACCCACCCACGACTTCCACCCTAGATCACAATCCAGATCCAGGGAGGTTAAAGCAAGAGCGATTACCCCCCAAGACTGATCGCTGCATCTCCCCACGATTTGTAGGCTGCGAGCCAGAGCTGCCTCTGAAAACTACAAAATGGCGTGTCTCCTCAGTGGCTTCTAGTCCCCAGGGGAGGGAGCTGACGCATTCCCCAAATACAGGTCCCAAAGTCCATAGGACACTAACCTCTTACTTTGTCCTAGGCATGTCTATGTTGATAATTCTGGAGTCGCCACAGCTCCTGGTGCTCTGGGGTTCCTCCAGCCAGCTGCTGGCCCTGCCGCCCTGGGGCTAAAACCTGGGCTCACGCGGACCTGGGCTCAGCTCAGCTCCTGCGCTCTGCGCTCTGCGCGCTGCCAGGTCCCAGACCTCTGCGCTGGTCCTTCCTGCAGGGCTGCTGGGCTGTCCTCAGCGGGAGGTTAGCTTCTCTGTGTCGTTCTGTGGGTGCTGGGGCTCCAGAAGTTGTTCAGAGTCCCCTTTTACATAGTTTGGGGGGAATCTGGGGGCAGAGAGGCTTGGAAGAGCTGTTTCTACTCTGCCATCTTGGCTCCGCCCCCCAAGTCTTCTCTTCTCTAGGCTAAATATTTTCATTTCTTCAAATGATCCATATGTGGCATTGATTTTAGGCCTTGCATTTCCTTAGTGTCCTCCTGAAGAAGATACCTGAGAAAGAGGAGACAAAGTGCCTGCCCTCTGGGCACTTACCATCCAATTGGGAAGATATCATACTTGGTCATTCTGATCCATTTTTTCCTCTTAGGCTGGTAGATAGGTACTTACTATGAAATGTATGTGCCTCCCCCACAGAGATTTAGTGGATCATAGGATTTCAGAGATGCCCGTGAGAGCTCATAGGATCATAGACAGAGCAGTGGCTCCCATTCAGTGGGATCCTTGGAGGTTCATAATGATGGTCCAAGGGACGCAGGTTAAAAATTATTTAATGGTGCCTTAAATACTAAATAAGTATAAAGACTATTGTGAATAATTTATTAAAATACCCTAGGAGTTCACAATGCTTCTTTTGTTGAAGGGCGTTCACAGAACAAAAAATGTTGGGGCTCACTGAGGAAACTGAGGCCCAGAGAAAGATGTGAGGTCCTCAAAGTCACCCAAACATTAACTAAAAGAGGTAGAACTTGAACTCAGGTTCTCTGACTCCAAAACTAGCACTCCATATACCACAATGTCATTTAGTCCCAAATCTAGCACTCCATGTACCATGCCATCATCTTCTAGTCCAATTCCTTTATCATATGACTAATGAAACTGAGCCACAGAGAGACAAAGTCTCTTGCCCACAGTCACACAATTGATAGGTGGCAGAGCTGGGGCTTAAATCCAGGTCTTAGGATCATGGACCTAGAACTGGAAGGAACCTCAGAGACCCTCTCATTCAACTCCCTCCTTTTACAGATGAGGAAACTGAGGTCCAGGAAAGTCATTGTCCAAGGTCACCCAGGTAGTGTCAGGCAGGATTTGAACCTGGATACTCCGACTCCAGAGTCAGGGGATTCTTTTTCCTCTGATATCACAATACCTTCTTCTTCCACACTCCAAGTCCAGTGCTTCCCTCACCACATTGTAAGGACATTTTCACAAGGACCAAATGAGACAACATATAGAAAGACAATCACAATAGAAGCAGTAGCTGATGTTTAGCTTTTTGTCTCCCACAGCTCCAAGCTTAGGATCTTCCTTAAAGAAGAAACTAAGGGGGAAAAGTATCATCTGTAGCATTTATATAATGTTTGCAAAGTATTTGCAGAAACCATCTTATTTTTAAAAAACAAAAACAAAAAGCTGTGCTTATGAATGATAAAACAAGTAGGATGCTGGGAAGGAGGGAATGTTGGATGTGGAATCAGAGGGTCTGGTTCCCAGTATCAGGTCTGATGCTTGCTGGCTGTGTAATCTTAAACAAGTCACTGGATCTTCCAGAGTTTTCCTTTTCTTATCTCTAGATGACCTAGGACTAAGAAAGTCAATCTTTCCATTGATAAGCTTTGACTAAGTGCTACTGCATGCCAAGTCCCATGGATAAAATTCAGAAGGAAGACAATCCCTGCCCTAAAGGAGTTTCTTTTCTACCCTGGGTGAGTTGGGGGTGGAGAGTAGATGGGAGGTAGGGCGAAACATGCATAACTTAGAATTCAGAAGAACTCATTTCTTTTTTAAAAATTTATTTATTTTAGTTTTCAACATTCACTTCCATAAGATTTTGAGTTCCAAATTTCTCCCCTTGCCTCTCCTCCCCCTCCCCAAGATGGCACGCAATCTGGTATAAGCTCTACATATACATTCATATTAAACATATATTCATGTTAGTCATGTTGTAAAGAAGAATTAGAACCAATGGGAGGAATCTCAAGAAAGAAGAAACAAAAAGAAAGAGAGCATGCAAAAAGTATGCTTCCCTCTGCATTCAGACTCCGTAGTTCTTTCTTTAGATGTGGATAGCATTTTCCATCATGAGTCTTTTGGAGTTATCTTAGATCCTTGCATTGCTAAGAGATAAGTCTAACACAGTTAGTCATCACAGAATGTTGCTGTTACTGGGTACAGTGTTCTCCTGGTTCTGCTCACTTCACTCAGCATCAGTTCATGCAAGTCTTTCCAGGTTTTTCTAAAGTCCACCTGCTCATCATTTTTTACAGTACAATTGCATTTCATTACCTTCATATACCACAATTTGTTCAGTCAATCCCTAATTGATGAACATCCCTTCAATTTCCAATTCTTGGCCACCACACACACAAAAAAAAAGCTGCTATAAATATTTTTGCACACATGGGTCCTTTTCCCATTTTTATGATCTCTTTGGGATACAGACCTAGAAGTGGGTTAAAGGGTATGCACAGTTTTATAACCCTTTGGGCATAGAGAAGAGCAACTCATTTCAAATTTCATCTCCTTACATTTTTCTACCTGCATAACCACAGACAAATTCCTTCATTTTCTGAGTCTGTTTTCTTACCTTTAAAATGAGTGTAAAGATATGTAGAGGACAGCTGGATGGCACAGTGGATAGAGTGCCAGGCTTGGAGTCAGGAAGACTCATCTTCTTGTGTTCAAATCTGGCCTCAGACATGTACTAGCTGTGTGATCCCAGGCAAGTCACGTAACCCTGTTTGCCTCAGTTTCCTCAATGGTAAAATGACAAACCACTCCAGTATCTTTGCCAAGAAAACCCCAAATGGGGTCACAAAGAGTCAGATATGACTGAAATGATTGAACTACATCAACAAAAATACATATAGGATATGTACAGATTGGTTGCTCTTTAGTTATATCCACAACACCACTACTAGTTCTATATCCCAAAGAGATCATAAAAAAAGTGAAAAGGACCTACATGAGCAAAAATATTTATAGCAGCCCTTCTTGTGGTAACAAAATACTGAAAATTGAGGGGATGCTCATCAATTGGGGAATGGCTAAACAAGTTGTGGCATATGAATGCAAAGGAATACATTGTGCAATAAGAAATTATGGACTAGCAGATTTCAGAAAACCCTGGAAAGGATTGTACAAACTGATGCAAAGTGAAATGAGCAGAACCAGGAAGACACTGTACATAGTATCAATGACATTGTATGATGATCAACTATGAGTGAATCAGCTGTCATCAAAAACTCAATGATCCAAGAAAAGTACAAAGGACTCATAAAGGGAAACACTATCCATATCCAGGTAAAAAAAAATGATGGGCTCTCACTGCAGATTGAAGCATATTTTTTTCACTTACTTTATTCTTTCTCATTTTTTCCCTTTTGATATGTTTCTTCTGATACAACTGTGACTAATTTGGAGACATTTTTACATCATAGTACATGTATAAACTAAATAAAAAAAACTGCCTACCATTTTCAGAAGAGGGAGGGGGAGGAAGAGAGGGAAAAACATTTGGAACTAAAAATCTTGTAAAAATTAATGCTAAAAATTTCCTTGACATATAACTGGGGAAAATAATAAAATACTATTTAAAAAATATGTATAGGGCGGCTAGGTGGTGCAGTGAGTATAGCGCTGGCCCTGGAGTCAGAAGGACCTGATTTCGGATCTGGCCTCAGACACTTAACACACACAAACAAAAAAACCTAGCCGTGTGACCTTGGGCAAGTTACTTAACCCCCAATTGCCCTCCAAAAAGCAAAAAAAAAAAAATGTATAGGTCCTACCTCTCAGAAGGGTCTAATATAATGGATGGAGAGCTTACCTTGACTGAATTCATTCCCCACTTTTGAAGCATACTGGCTATGTGACTCTGGGCAAGTCACCTAACTGCTCAATACTCTAGGATAGAAGTTTTAATCCAAGGAGTTTGTGCTAAGAAATGTTACATGGATTTAAAAAAAAAAAAGGAAAAGGACCTGTATGAAAAAAATATTTTTCTTTCTGTGGTGGCAAAGAACTGGAAATTGAGGGGATGTCAATTAATTAGGGAATGGCTGAACAAGCTGTGGCATGAATGTAATGGAATACTATTGTGCTATAAGAAATGATGAGCAGGATGCTCTCAGAAAAACCTGGAAAGATTTACATGAACTGATGCAAAGTGAGCAGAACATCGTGTACAGTAACACCAGTATTATACAATGATCAACCGTGAATAACTCAACTATTCTCAGCAATACAATAATCTAAAACAATCCCAAAGGATTTATGGTGAAAAATTCTATCGGCCTCCAGAGAAAGAACTGATGGAGTCTGAATGCAGATGAAAGCATACTATTTTTATGGGGCTTTTCTTTTGGTCTGTTTTCTTTCACAACATGCCTAACATGGAAATATGTTTTGCATGATTGTATACATATAATCCATATCAAATTGTTTGACTTCTCAATGAGGGGACAGGGGAGGGAAGGAGAGAGAGAATTTGGTACTCAAAATTTATAAAAATGAATGCTAAAAATTGTTTTGACATGTAACTGAAAAAGAATAAAATATTAAGAAGCCTTAAAATTTTTCATGATGGGGGACAGAACCAAGATGGCTGTGTAGAAATAGGAAAACTCTGTGTGCTCCCCCCATAACCACCTCAAATACCTATTAAAAAAATGACTCTCGGAGCGGCTAGGTGGCGCAGTGAGTAGAGCGCCGGCCCTGGAGTCAGAAGGACCTGAGTTCGGATCCAGCCTCAGACACTTAACCCACACAAACAAAAACCTAGCTGTGTGACCTTGGGCAAGTTACTTAACCCCAAATGCCCTAAAAGGGGCAGCTAGGTGGCGCAGTGAGTAAGAGTGCCGGCCTCGGAGTTGGGATGACCTGAGATCGAATCCGGCCTCAGAAAATGAGCACCCACACACAAATAATGACTAGCCGTGTAACCTTGAGCAAGTTACTTAACCCCAATTGCTTAAAAAAAAAAATGACTCTAAACAAATTTTAGGGATACAGAACTCACAAAGGGAAAGAGAGAAACAAATCTCCTACTAAAGGAAGCCCAGCAGGCAGACAGGAAGGGTTCATTGCAGCCCACTGGGAGCAGAGCCCAGCCCTGCCTGAGCCCACAGTTTTAGCCTCAGGGAGGCTGGACCAGCTGCAGCTGGAGGGATTTTGGGGTTGTGGATCACCAGCAGCTATGGTGGTTTCCAGAATTATCAATCCATAAATGCCAAAGACAAAGTGAGAGGTCAGTGTGGACTTTGGCAACAGGGGGTAAGAGAGCCACTTCTCCCTCCTTCTGCCCCAGGAGGGAGAAGCGGCTGAGGCATGGTGGCTGCTGTCATGTGGTTGCTACAGAGCTCCTGGCCTGCAGATTATAGGGGGACCAAGCAACCATTCTAAGGGGTAATCACTCTTGTTTTAACCTGCTTGGATCTGGATCACTGTCTAGGGTGGAGGTCCTGCGGTGTGAGACCAGTCAGCCAGAGCTTGTGGAGGCTTCAGAGAGGGCAGCCAACTAATAGCTCCAGTAGGTACTAAAACCCCAGTGATTTGGGACAAAGCTCTCCTCTCTGGAAGCAGAGTTCTACTGTGGCAAAAAGCTCAAAAGTCAAGTAATTAAGTGGCAACATGAGCAAGCAAAGGAAGCAAGGCAAGCACAGCAATCCAACTTTAGATTGCTATTATGAAGACAAAAAGGATCAAAGCATGGAACAAGAGGAAGACAATGAAGTCAGAACTCCTGTACCAAAAGCTTCCAAGAAAAATACGAAGTGGTTACAGGCCATAGAGGATCTTAAAAAGGATTTTGAAAACCAAATAAGAGAAGTGGAGGGAAAATTGGGAAGAGAAATGAGAATGATGCAAGAAAATCATGAAAAGAGAGTCAACAACCTGACTGAAGAAAATAACACCTTAAAAAAATAGACTAACTCAAATGGCAAAAGGGGCTCAAAAACCTAATGAGGAGAAGAATGCCTTAAAAAGCCAAATTTGCCAGATGGAAAAAGAAGCTCAAAAGCTCATTGAAGAGAATAATTCCTTCAGAATTATATTGGAACAAATGGAAGCTAGTGACTTTATGAGAAATCAAGATACTATTAAACAGATCCGAACAAATGAACAAATTAAACAGATCCAAACAACCAAAGAAGGCAATGTGAAATATCTCGTTGGAAAAACCACTCACCTAGAAAATAGATCCAGGAGAGAGAATTTAAAAATTATTGGACTACCTGAAAGCCATGATCAAAGAAAGAACCTAGAAATCACCCTTCAAGAAATTCTCAAGGAAAATTGCCTTGATGTTTTAGAACCAGAGGGCAAAATAGAGGTTGAAAGAATCCACCAATCACCTCCTGGAAAAGATCCTAAAAAGAAAACTCCTAGGAATATTATAGCCAGGTTCCAGAGTTCCCAGATCAAGGAGAAAACATTACAAGCAGCCAAGAAGAAACAATTTGAATATAATGGAAGCACAATCAGGATAACACAGGATCTGGCGGCTTCCACATTGAGAGATCGAAGGGCTTGGAATATGATATTCTAGAGGTCAAAGGAGCTGGAATTAAAACCAAAAATCATCTATCCAGCAAAACTGAGCATCATGTTTCAAGGGAAAATATGGTCATTCAATAAAATAGAGGACTTTCAAGTATTCTTGAAAAAACCAGGGTTGAATAAAAAATTTGACATTCAGATACAAGAGGCAAGAGAAGCATGAGAAGGTAAACAAGGAAAAGAAATCATAAGGAACTTATCAAAGTTGAACTATTTACATTCCTACATGGAAAAACAATTATTGTAACCTATGAAACTTTTCTCACTATGAGGATAGTTGAAGGGAATATAAATGTACATATATATGTATGTGTATACATACATATAAATGTCCATATAGGAGGGTATATGGGCGTATGAATACATATGTGAGTGTGTGTATATATGTGTACAGTTATACATAGACAGAGGGCACAGGACCAATTGAATAGGTAGGGATGATACTTAAAAGGTGAAATTGAGAGGTGAGAGGGGAATATAATGAGAGGAGATGGGGAGAGACAGAATGGGATAAATTATCTCATATAGAAGAGGCAAGGGAAAACTGGTACAGTGGAGAGGAAGAACAGGAAGGCAAAAGGGAATGGGTCGACTTTACTCTCATTGAATTTGGCTTAGGGAGGGAATGACATACACACTAAATAGGGTATCTCACCCTACAGGAGAGTAGCAGAGAAGGGGATGAGAGGGGGAATGATGGAGTGGAGGGCAGGTTGGGGGGGAGGGAAGTTAAAAGCACACACTTTTGAAAAGGACAGGGTCAAAATAGAGAATAGAACAAGTGGGGGGCAGGATAGGATGGAGAGCAATATAGTCAGTCTTTCACAATATATCCACTACGGAAATGTTTTGCGCAGCTACACATGTACAACCTATACGGAATTGCTTATCTTCCCAGTAAGGGTGGGTGACAAGGGAGAAAGGGAAAGAATCTGGAATTCAAAGTTTTAAAATCAAATGTTTAAATGTGTGTGTGTGTGTGTGTGTGTGTGTGTGTGTGTGTGTGTGTGTTTTACATGCAACTGAAATAAGATATACAGGCACTGGGGTATAGAGATCCATCTTGCCCTACTGGAAAGTTGGAGGGGAGATGGGGGAGGCTATAGGAGAGAGTAGATTGGGGGAGGGGGTATACAGTGGGATCTCTGTGTTGGGGTGGTGGGTAGGGGAAAGATGGAGAGAAAATTTGTTACTCAAAATCTTGTGGAAATGAAAACTAAACTAAACTAAAATTGAACATAAAATTTAACTTAAAATTTTTTTCATGATGTTTTAAACAGTAAATAATTGTAAAAAAAAAATTATGAGTCTATCGCTTGCCTTGTCAAGGGTGGAGGATAGGTGGGCAAAAGGGAGAGAATTTGGAACTCAACATTTTAAAAAATGTTTAAAAAAATTTTAATATAATTGAAAAATATTTCACAAAATAAAAATATTTTTAAAAAACAATATTATAAATAGTATATTAAATTACTCTGGAAGTTCACAATATATTTTGTTGCTGTTGAAAGGAGTTCATGGTTGGGAACCACTAGTCCAGGAAACTCTGTAAGAGCTTAAATTTCAGAGAAGTTGCTCTTCTACATTGGTGGAGAGTTTCCTCACTGGGAGTTTCCTAAACCAATGAGCTCACAGGTACAATTTCTATTCCTCTTCCATTCTATTCTATTTCACAATGTTATTGTGAGATTCAAATAAGAAAATATAGGAAAACTTGAATGAGAAATATAACTTTCACCTCTTGCTACCACCCTTCTCTCTATGGTCCCTTCCAACTCTAAATCTGTGTCCTTTCTATGAGGTGAGCAAGAAAGAAATGTAACAGAATTCAGTAGGGGAATCTGAGAACACTTAGGTCTCTTTCAAAACCAACCTCTCTCACTCCTTCATCTTCAAAGTCTGGGAACCAAAACCTGATGCCTCAGTGGGAAAAGCTCTTCAACTACAATCATGGAAATTGATTTTGAATTCCATCTCTGCTGTTTACTATTTGTGTGAACTTGGGCAAGTCTGCAATTTCTCTGAGATTCAGTCTCCTCTGTAAAATAATTATATCAGAGATATTTAAAAGGGGTCAGTAAATAAATGGGGGAAGAAGCTGTGAACTAGGATGATAAAAAAACTCTGTCTTTATTTTTAGTAACTTTCAACTGAAATTCAGCATTTCTCTCAATTATGATTAAAAAATAAATTTTAAAAACCTTCCAAGACAGCTCCACCTGACTAATGGAGGGGTCCATCGAACAAAACACATGCTTTCTAAGATTCTCTAGAAATGCCTTCTAAGGCCCCAGACAGATGATGCTGAGCTTCCTCTGGTCCATGACCTTCCTGCCCCTGGGAGTGGATTGCCTGCCTCAATCCCCAGAAGCTTCTGCCTTTGATAGGGTGATGATAGGGCTTTGATAGGGACTGAGGGGGAAATGCTGTCCTTATGCTATAACTGGAGCTGTAGAGACAGGGGACTACTCTTGGGAAAATTGGTTTGGATTCCAACTGGGATGGTGCACTGGGACTGCTTGTTTTCTCTTCTCTGAGCTAGGAAGCTGGTCCTTGGAACTTTGGCGCCTCCTCGTGGTCAGAGCTGCAGTGGCCTCGAACCAAGGAAAGGGAATCCTATGGGATCTTCTCTCTGGAGGTGGAATGAACCTCAGAGGTAATCTAGCCCGGTTCCCTTCTTTTTACAAATGAGGAAAATGAGGCCCATGGAGGGAAATGACTTGTCCAAAGGTCACATAGATATCATAGGATCTTAAGTCCAGAGCTGGAAGGGACCTTGGTGGGGGTCAGAGCACTGGTTTCCCTTCTGAATCACAGAGGTTCAGAATTGGAAGGGTCCCCAAAGATCATTTAATCTGGTTTGTAACTGAACAGAAATACCCACTGTAATACTCCTATAAAGAGGCAGCCTTCATTTTTTCAAGCACATCGTAGTTTGTTGCCTTAGATAAGCTTTCCCACCCCTACCCCACCCCATCCCCTGGAAACACTCCAGACCCTTGGAAGAGTGGGCTGGAGTTTACAAGCAATCCTACCAGACCACTTAGCAGCATACTTCAGCAACACATGGTAACTAACCCATCGGCTTTAACCTGGCAGGTTCCTTAAAATAAGTCCCTCTAAAACAGATAGCATGGGACTTAAAGCTTGGGGGATCCTCAGATCTCATAACAATCTTCTCATTTTATTCAGATACAACTAACTGTGTGCTTTCCCTGAAAAGCCAAATAGTAAAAGGAGTCGTGACCAAGTGTTATTTGGGGTCAAGAAATCTTTCCACTGCCTGTCCAATGATACTTAATAGGCAACTCTCTCTGAGAAGGCTGGCCCATATGTGGGTCATCCCTATGCAATAGAGACGACATCTGGGAATAAACACAGTTGGTGGCCTGCCTGGTGGAACATGGCGGCAGGCTGCCCACAGAGTTATTTGGCTCCTGCACCTATATGTAAAGTTTCATTTAAAACATTCACACATGCTGCACATTTTGGAAAATAAAGCCCCGTTTATAAGCCTTAATACAAACTCAAACCACCCCTGTTATCCAACGTGGGAGAGTCACATTGCTATGAGAACCTTCCCAGAAACATTTCCTGACTTGACGAAATGTGCAATGTTAAAAGTTGCATTCACACAAATGTCTGCGTTTGATTTCCTTCTTTAAAACCCACCTCACCAAAAATAATCAAAAAGGCAAAAATAAAACAATCTCAGAGCCCAGCTGCTCTTCTCAGATTCGAATATTTGCCAATTTCACACAAAAAAATGTCCACCTTCAAAACTTCAGCCAAAGTCTGTCTTTCATCCCATGGAGTGGGAAGAGCCCAGGCTCTAGGGTTCTCAGAGGGCTTGGCTTTAAATCCTAGTTCTGCTCCTCATTTACTGTCCTGGGTGGCCTGTAGCAAGTCATTTGACTTTCCTGGACCTCAGTTTCTTCATCTGTAATTTTGGGGGTTGGGCCAAATGATCCCATCCTGGAAACTATGTCTAGAAAGTCATCGCCAGGTTTCAATTCAATACATCTCAATTCAACAAGCACTTATTAAGTGCCTACTATATACTGAGCAAGGCTAGTTGCTGAGGATAGACAAAAATAAGCCAACCCCTGCCCTCAAGAAGTTTACATTCTGTTGATAGGAGGGAATAAGTCAATAAAAGATATATGCAAAATAAATACTGAATAAATTGAGTAGTGCAGTACTTATGGGGAAAATATGGAAAGGTCTTGTGTAGGAGATAGCAGTTGAACAGAACCTTAAAAGGATTTGGAGGTCAAAAAGGAGAACATTCCAGGAAAACTTATGGAGACAAGAGATGGAACATCCTGTATGGGGAATAACAAACAAGTAGATGAGTTTGCCTGGAAGGGAGAGTAAGGTTGGGTGTGGGAGAGCAGGGAGTTATACATAATGAGCCTGAAAAGAGAGGCTGGAGACAGATTTTGAAGGGCTGTATAATGCCACATTTTATCCTAGAAGCTTCTTGAGAAGGGATAATGAAACAGCAAATGGATGTTTCAGGAATATCAATTCAGCTGTCACCCAACTCTCTTCCTTTGAAGTTCACTGCACTCTGTCAAGATGCTTGGGGCAACCATCTATGGCCCTCCAGGGCACTCCTCCATGCCCCAAAAGTTTAGCACTTGACTTATAGTCTTCTCCACTCCAATCCTTCTACAATTCAACGACCAAAACCCATTGGTCTTGATGTCCTCAACTCCCATGATTTCTGCTTCTAGTCTGCTGCAACCATACACAGAAGTAGTCATACCTTAAATATTCCCTCCATCCCTCATCAACCAAGTGCTGGAATACTTATTTATGAAAACTTGGTGCTTGTGTATAGCAGGGACTAGAGAGAGGAAAGGTCCCATGCAGGGGGACTGATTAATAGACTATTACAATAGTCTAGGCAAGAGGTGATAAGGGTCAAAATTAGGCTGGCGGCCATGTGACTGGAGAATAGGGGACAAATGTGAGAGTTGTGTAAAATCAAGATTTGACAACTGGGGGGCAGCTAGGTGGAGCAGTGAGTAAAGCGCTGGCTCTGGAGTCAGAAGGACCTGAGTTCGGATTCAGCCTCAGACACTTAACACACACAAATGGAAAAAAAAAAAACCTAGCCATGTGATCTTGGGCAAGTTACTTAACCCCAATTGCCCACCAAAAAGCAAAAAAAAAAAAAAAAGATTTGACAACTGAGACGGAGGTGGAGGGAGGACTAAGGGAAAGTAAAGAGTCCACATTCCCTTGATCAAAGTATATATGAATAGAGTTTTCAAAAGAAGAAATCCAAGCTATCAATATTTTTTTTGAAATGTACCAAATCACTAACAATGAGGTTAAAGCAGCTCTGGAGTTCTCCTTCATATATGTCAGATTGACAAAGGTGTCTGGAAAAGAAAATAACAACTATTAGAAGAGCTACAAGAAAGCAGACACGTTCATGTACCTTTGGTGGAGCTGTGAATTGGTCCAGGCATTCTAGAAAGTGATTTGGGGGGGGGGGGGGTAGAGCCAAGATGGCGGAGTAGAAACAGCTTGTCCAAGCCTCTCTGCCCCCAGATTCCCCCCAAACTATGTAAAAGGGGACTCTGAACAACTTCTGGAGCCCCAGCACCCACAGAACGACACAGAGAAGCTAACCTCCCGCTGAGGACAGCCCAGCAGCCCTGCAGGAAGGACCAGCGCAGAGGTCTGGGACCTGGCAGCGCGCAGAGCGCAGGAGCCAAGCCAAGCAGGTCCGCGTGAGCCGAGGTTTTAGCCCCAGGGCGGCAGGTCCAGCAGCCGGCTGGAGGAACCCCAGAACACCAGGAGCTGTGGCGACTCCAGAATTATCAACATAGACATGCCTAGGACAAAGTAAGAGGTTAGTGTCCTATGGACTTTGGGACCTGTATTTGGGGAATGCGTCAGCTCCCTCCCCTGGGGGCTAGAAGCCACTGAGGAGACACGCCATTTTGTAGTTTTCAGAGGTGGCTCCGGCTCCCAGCCTACAAATCGTGGGGAGATCCATTGATCAGTCTTGGGGGGTAATCGCTCTTGCTTTAACCTCCCTGGATCTGGATTGTGATCTAGGGTGGAAGTCGTGGGTGGGTTTACAGCTTGCCAGAAACGGAAGTTGCCCCCCACACGTTCGGGACGAAAATTCCTCTATCTGGACTTAAAGCCATAGTGTGGCAACAAGCCCAAAAGTCAAGCAATTAAGTGGCAACATGCCAAGGCAAAGGCAACAGAAAAATGCAACCCTAGACTCCTATTTTGGGGGCATAGAGCGGGAAAAGGACTGTGAGGTCAGAAGTCCTGCTCCAAAAGCCCCAGGGGAAAACATGAACGGGTTGCAGGCCATAGAGGACCTTAAGAAGGACTTTAAAAATCAAATAAGAGAAGTGGAGGAAAAATTAGAAAGAGAAATGAGAAGGATGCAGGAAAAGTATGACATGAGGGTCAAGAGCCTGACTGAGGAAAACAACACCTTAAAAAATAGACTAGCTCAAAGGGCAAAGGAGGCCCAAAAGGGCAATGAGGAGAAGAATGCCTTAAAAAGTCGAATTTGCCAGATGGAAAAAGAATCTCAAAAAGTTCACTGAGGAGATTCATTCCTTCAGAGTTAAACTGGAGCAAATGGAAGCTAATGACTTTATGAGAAATCAAGATGCTGTTAAGCAGATCCAAACAAACAAAAGATTAGAAGGCAATGTGAAATATCTCATAGGAAAAACCACTGACCTGGAGAATAGATCCAGGAGAGACAATTTAAAAATTATTGGACTACCTGAAAGCCATGATCAAGGAAAGAACCTAGAAATCACCCTTCGAGAAATTCTCAAGGAAAACTGCCCTGATGTTTTAGATCCAGAGGGCAAAATAGAGGTTGAAAGAATCCACCGATCACCTCCTGAAAAAGATCCCAAAAAGAAAACTCCCAGAAATATTATAGCCAGGTTCCAGAATCCCCAGATCAAGGAGAAAATACTACAAGTGGCCAGGAAGAAACAATTTCAATATAGTGGAAACACAATCAGAATAGCCCAGGACCTGGCAGCTTCTACACTGAGGGATCAAAGGGCATGGAATATGATATTCCAGAGGGCAAAAGAACTGGGAATGAACCCAAGGGTCACCTACCCAGAAAAACTGAGTATTTTGTTTCAGGGAAAATATGGTCATTCAGTGGAATAGAGGACTTTCAAGCATTCTTGAGGAAAAACCAGAATTGAATAGAAAATTTGACATCCAGACACAAGAAGGAAGAGATGCCTGAGAAGGTAATCAGGGAAAAGAAATCAAAAGGAACTTATCAAAGTTGAACTATTTACATTCCTATATGGAAAAGCAATAACTGTGACTGATGATATCTTTCTCACTATGAAAATAATGGAAGAAGGGGTGTGGTCATATGAATACATATGTGAATGTGTGTGTATATGGTTACAGTTATATATGGATAGAGGGCATAGGTTGAATTTGTTGGGAAGGGAGAATACTCAAGGGATGAAATTATGAGGTGAGAGAGGAAAGTGGCAAGAGGAGATGGGGAGAGACAGGGTAGGGTAAACTATCTCATGTAGGGGAAGTGGTTGCAAAGGAGGGGGAGAATAAGGAAGGCTAAAGAGGCAAAACCACATTCACATTGAATTTGGTTCAGGGAGAAAATGACATACATACTAAATGGGATATCTCAACCTGCAGCAGGATAGGGGGAAGGGGGATGAGAGGAGAGATGATGGATGGGAGGGCATCCTTGGGGGAGGGGAGGTTGGAAGTACCCACTATAGAAGAGGGACAGGATCATGTAGGGAATGGACCGGGTGGGGGGTGGGATGAGTGGGAGGGAATTATAAGCAGCCTTGTACAATATATCTACTATGATAATGTTTTGCATAGCTAGACATGTACAACATATACTGAATTACTTATCTCCCAAGAGGGAATGGGTGACAAGGGAGGAAGGAAATGGATCTGAAATTCGAGGTCATAACATTAAATGTTTCAAATATATATAAATACTATTATTAATACTCTTTTGCTTGTAATAGGGAGATAAGATGTACAGGCATTGAGACACAAAGATTCACCTTCCTCTAATGGAAAAGTCGATGGGGGTATGAGAGAAGTTATGGGAGAGAGAAGATTGGAGGAAGTGATATCTTGTGGGACTACTCTGGGAGGTTGGGTAGGGGAATAATGGGGGGGAAATGATTGTAACTCAAAATCTGTCGGAAATGAATGATGTAAAACAGAAGTTAATAAAGCATTTGTTTAAAAAATTTTAAAAAAGTGATTTAGGAAAAAAAGGTGAGGGGCATCTAGGTGGTACAGTGAACTCTGGTGCTCTATAGCACTGGACCTGGAGTCAGGAGGACCTGAGTTCAAATCTGACCTCACACATTTAACACACATACTAGCTGTGTGACCTTGGGCAAGTCACTTAACCCCAATCGCCCTGCCTTCCCCCCTCCAAAAAAAGTGATGTAGAACCATCACCCCAAAAGTTACTAAACTATAACAGAGCTTTCAACCCAACAATATCACTCTATATACCAGAGAGATCAAAGAAAGAGGAAAGCAACCCATAAGTACAAAAATATTTATAGTAGTCCTTTTGAAGGGGCAAAGAACTGGAAACTAAGGAGGTACTTATCAATTGGGAAATGGTTAACAAATTATGATATACGAATGTGATGAAATTTTATTATGCCATAAGAAATGACAAAAGATGGCAAAGAATTGGAAATCAAGGGGATGCCCTTCAGTTGGGGAATGGCTGAACAAGCTGTGGTATATGAATGTATACTGTGCTAAAAGAAATGAGGAGCAGACAGACTTCATAATAACCTAGAGAAACTTATATAAACTGATGCTGAGCGAGAAGAGAAGAACCAGGAGAAATCTGTACACAATTACAGACACAACTTATGTGTGACAACTAATTTCAGAATAGACTGGGCTCCTCTCAGCCATGTAAGGTTATAAGACAACTTCAAAAGACTCATGATCAAAAGAGATATCCACATCCAGAGAAAGAGAAGCAGAGTCTGAATGCAGATTGAAACAAACTAATTGCTCTGTTTCTTTTTCTTGTTTTGTTTTGTTTCCTCTTTCCCACTGACCATTCCATCAATTATAATCCTTCTTTACAACCTGACTAATGATTAATGTGAAGATATCTGTAGATCCTATATTTGAGTGGATGTAGCCGTGATGGGGGAGGGGAAAGGGGGAAGAGGAGAGAGAAGGGGAGAAAATTTGAAACTCAAGGGACTGTGAAAGTGAGTGTTATAAACTAGACATAAATAAACAAATCAATTAAATTTTAAAGATAGAAAATTTTTAAAAAAAGAAAAAAAGAAATGACAGAAGATTGGGAAGACTTCTATGAACTGATGTGGAGTAAAGTGAATAGACCAGAAGAACAATATATGAAATAACAGCACCTTTGTAAAGATAAACAACTTTGAAAAACTTAAGAGCTCTACTAAATGTAATTACCAACCATAATTCCAGAGGACCAATGATGAATATACTACCCACTTCTTCACAGATGATGGGATTAGGCAACATATTTTTTGAACATGGTCAATTCAAGAAGTTTTAATTGACTATTTATATCTGTAGTAAGAGTTTTTGTTTTTATTTCCCTACCACTTTCCTTCAGTAGAAAGAGGGAAGTAGGAAGGAGAGACAGTAGATTTTTGTTTATTGAAAAAAAAATAAGGAATGAGGATTGAGAAAAGGTCATTGGATTTAGAAATTAAAAAAAAAACCTTTAGTAACCTTGGAGAGAGCAGTTTCAGTTGAATAGTAGGGCTGGAAAGAATTATATAGCTTGACAATAGACAAAGCTATTCACTATGCACACAGGTATAGCCTCATTTTAACCTCATAATTTTTATTCTGATATTGTAGTCTTCCTATCTCTAGAAGAATAAACCAAATAGAGAGTCTGCTTTTTAAAAGAAATTATTTTGTTATTTGGGTATTATCTAAGATTTGTATGATCCCTAACATATTATGATTTTAACTCTAAACAATCACCCTAGAGAATCTCATGAAATTTCAGATTAATCCTACTTGGGTAAGAGGCTGCTGCAATCATCTCTGTGACAGGTGATAAGGGACCAAACTCAGGTGGAAACTGTGAATGAAAAGAAGGAGATGTGAGGTTGCAAAGGTGGAAATAACAGGATCTGGTGAATGATTATACGTAGAGGTAAGGGGAAGTGAGGCATTGAGGATAATGCTAAGGTTACTTACCTAGGAGCCTGGAAGGATGGTAGTTTCTTCATCACCAATAGGAAAGTTTGGAAGAGGGGATGGTTTGGGGAAAAGAATAATGAGTTCAGTTTTGAACATGCTGAATCGGAGATGTGTCCAAAGTGCTTACCTCCAACAACCTTAAAAGGTAAATGGTTTACATGGTACTATCACCAATTTACAGATAAGGAAAGCCTTGTGATAGTAGGCATGGGGGGGATGGAAGGAGGAAGAGACTGCCCAATTACTGGTGCAGGAGCTAAGTAGCTATCCATATACCTAACTCATCAACCCCTGGATACATATTCTGGGGCTGTCTCAAAAGTACGGGGTGATGGCCTTTTATGGGAAGTCAGCTCCTGCATAGATAGAGGAGGCAACAACCTACATGGTAGGATTTGAGAGACGTCAGGCTATTCCCCCAATCCCACTTATTCCCCTGTTAAAGATAAATGGAAATTCAATCATTACAGAGTCATTCTGCTGAGACTTAAAGTATCCATCCATTTTCAAACAGTAATAAAATGCAAATAGCCCAGTCAGTCAATCACCTTAAACTTTATCAGTTTAGCTGGGTTACTTGACAGCTCTTAGAAGAAAAGAACCCATAGTAATAAGACACAGGATTAGGAAGAGGAGGAAAGGGAAAGAATATAGTTCCAGGAGGATAGGATGGGTGGGAGAAGCATGAAGGTTTTTACCTACTTTCATTGTTTACTGGCATAAGGAATGGGCATGGAGAAAGCTACCAAGTTTACTTTTAGAAACCACATTCCTCAGAAGCCTTTGTGCCATTTTCAGCATACACAGCTTATAAAGAACCAACAGAAACCTTGGGGGAGGTGGGGCACAGGATAGTGGAACATGAAGGAGACCAGAAAAGGAGCAAATGACTGGTGGCCAGGAGTGGAAATAACAGTGATTGGACTGAAAGAGAGCCAGAGACCAAATTTAGGAGCAAATGAGTAAGCAGACCCTGGATCCAAGAGAAACCCACTGAACCTGGAATGAGTAATTGGTGGCTCTGAGGTTTGGGGGAGATCAAGAAGTTAATAAGGAGAAAGACTAGGGCTCCCTTGGAAACTCGTATCTGCAATGGGCAGTAGTCCTTTGGGAATGAGGGCTCTTTTCTAATTCATTTATTAGTTTTTTTATCTAGATGTGATTTCATCAGTATAGAGAACTCTCCTTATGGAAACATCTTACATCAATATAAATTGGTTATTCATCTGTAATTTAGGATCTCCATCTAGAACTCCAACTAGAACTCTCTATTCCAACCCCCATACAGATGAAGAAACTGAGGGCTAGAGAGGTTAAGCAAGTTAACTAAGATTACAGAACCCAGGTGGTCTGACTCCAAATTCAGCACACCCTCCATTGAACCATATTGCTTCTGTTATAGTCTTAAGGAGTTGCTTGGAGCACTGAGAGGTTAAATGACTTCTTCTGGCCATGGTAGTTGATGTCAGTGGCAAGACTTGACTTCAGAAGAAAAATAAGGGCTGCATGCATTCAAATGTGTAATCTCCATGCAAACCAAAAGCTGAATGAGCAACTCTCTCAAGAAATAACTGAGTAAGGTGGTTCCTCCGTGGCTCAGAGACCCTCTAATCCAAATACCTCCTTTTACATCTGAGGAAACTAAGTTTCAAGAATGGTAAATGATTTGTCCAAGGTCACACAGATAGTAAGAGGTCAGATTTAAACCCAGGTTTCAGCTGAAGAAGATACTATCTGTACAAGCAGTGCTGATGTTACCTTGGAAGTTCTCTAACAGTAATATCCTTCTTTTAACTACTAAAAGATAGAGGAAGCACTAGTGGAACTGTGACTTTGGGACTGGCCTTTTGGGGGATCTTCAGTCTCTGAAGAGACTGGGCTCTACTCCCAACCCAAGCCATAGCAAGGTTGCTTGGGCAACCTTTCAAGTTTCTGCCATAAATTCATAGGATTCCTGGCCCATGAAGCCTAAGGATAACAGCTTGGCTCCTCCCCCATCCCCCATCCCAAAAGCACAACTTTCCTAGGTTGAGAAGGCCGGCATATTCTCTCATATGCTAGGTAAGGAGGCCTTGATTGACTTTCTGCATTAGAGTCTCTATGCTGATCATTAATGCCTTGATTTATAGTATTTATTCTGTAGTCTGTTCACCCTGGGCACTTCTGTCCAAATCTATGTGTCCCATAGACTCATGAAGCTACACGAAGTGAGATTTATGTCATTGTCTTTATCCAGGCTTTTCAGGTGATGATGATGATAAGGATGAGGATGAGGATGAAGAGGGGGATAGCTTAATCACTTTAATTCCTACAAGTCTCTTAGAGAGTCTCAATTGTTTTTTTCTTAAATGCATGATGAATTAAATTGAATTCAAGAACTATTAAGCAAATGAGATCAAAGAGGTAGGTAAATAAATGCCTTATGATATGTCCAAAATGAAGAGAGAGGGAATGTAAATCCCATTTAAACTGCATCTTAGATATGGCCAATGCATTGGCTATTTTGTGTGTCTGCCCATAGTAGTAAAAGGAGATGCCTTCTATTTGGAGATTAACCATTTGCTTTGTTTGACCATCTATCTATCTATCTATCTATCTATCTATCTATCTCTATCCATCTCTCTATCTGTCTGTTTTTTTCTTTTTTTAATAAATGAAGTAAATGAACCAAATGGTCTTTAAGAAGAGAAATGCAAATCAAAACCCTAAAATTTCACACCAGGAAATTAGCAAAGATGACAAAAAATGAGAATAGTGGAGAGTTTAAGGGAAGACAGACACACTTGTGCATTGTTAGTGGAGTTGTGAATCAGCACAACAAATTTGGAAAGCAATTTGGAATTATAATACAGTAACTAAAATGTCTATACATTTTAGCCAAGAGATTCCATTACTAGGTCTATATCTCGAAGAAGGTCATTGAAAAGAAAAAAGTACCTGTCTATATACAGCAAAATATTAGTAGCAGTATTTTTTGTGTTTCATAGACATCCTAAAAATATTTCAGAAACAGTCCATTTTCTCCTCCCCCAAAACCTATTCCTCTTTCAACCTTCCCTGTTTCTCTCAAAGAGAGAAATGGCATGCTCTTCAATTCCTTACTTCCCTTCACCCAATACATCCAATCAGTTGCCCGGCTCTTGCCACTTCCACCTTCACAAGTTCTCTCTCATACAGTTGTTTCTATCCATCTACACAGCTACCCTCTTCATTCAGGCCCTCATCATCTCTCATCTAACTCAATATAACAGTCTATTCATTGGTGTCCTTGCCTCAAGCTTCTTCTCACTCTGGTCTATCCAACGTACAACTGCCAAAGTGATTTCTGTGAGCTCAGTTCCAACATGTCACTCACCTACTCAATCTTAGTGTTTCATTGCTCTAATTTCATAGGATAAAATGTAAATTTCTCTGTTAAGCTTTCCAGCCTCACTGGACATTATACCCCTCTCCCACATTCTGCAATCCAGCCAAACTAGTTAAGACTTCTCTCTTTTCCTCACACATAGTACTCTATTTCCCATCTCCAAGCCATTGCCCTGGCCATCCCACATCCCACAAGGGTATGCATTCTTCCCTTCCCTTGGCCTCATGGAATCCCACTCTTCCCTTAAGACACATTTCTGCATGAAGCCTTTCTTCATCCCCACAACTGCTTAGTGCTCTCCCTCCTGAACATCTTGTATTTAATGTCTTTGTATATATTTATATTTGTTCACTCCCTGCAATGCTAAACATTCTTACACATGTTCTTGTTGTCTCTCTTGTACGTTCCTTGGCAAGAGTTATTGTTTTATTCTCTGTACATGTATTCACATTGCCTGACATATAGAAGTACTTAATATAAAATGTTTTGATTCATTGATTATTTACAGTTCTTTGCTACTACAAAAAAAGTGCTATATAAATAATTTGGTATAGATGGGGCCTTTTTTTTTTTTTAAACAAATACTTTATTAACTTCTGTTTTACATCATTCATTTCCGCCAGATTTTGAGTTACAATCATTTTCCCCCATTATTCCCCTACCCAACCTCCCAGAATAGCAGTCCCACAAGATATCGCTTCCTCCAATCTGCTCTCTCCCATACCTTCTCCCATACCCCCATCGACTTTTCCATTAGAGGAAGATGAATCTTTGTGTCGATGGGGCCTTTTTTTATCATTGACTTCCTTGGAGTATTTAGTTAACAGTGAAATCACTGGGTCAAAAAGTATGGGCATTGGGGTGGCTAGATGGCACAGTGAGTAAGAGCGCCGGCCCCGGAGTCGGGAGGACCCAGTATTGGATCCAGCCTCAGAAAATGAGCACCCACACATAAATAATAACTGGCCATGTAACCTTGAACAAGTTACTTAACCCCAATTGCTTTAAAAAAACAAAAAAGCATGGGCATTTTAGTCACTTTGTTTGAATAATTCGAAATTGCTTTTGAAAATCATTAGAGCAAATCACAGTTCTGCCAATAGCACATTCATGTATCTGTCTTTATTTTGAAAACTTTACTTTTTTTCAAGTAATAAACCTTTATTTTTTTATCCCTCCCATCTTCCCTCCACCATTAGAAAAAAAGGGGGGGGGGGTAACATGTTTTCATGTATTTGTTAATCTTGTAACAAATATGCACAGTTAAGCAAAAGAGATTTTCTCATTGGCTGTGTGCAAAAATGTATGTTTCATTCTGCAACTTGACTCCATCATCTTTCTCTAATATCTCATTCACATTCCCGAGCTCTCTTTATAAAAAGTTATATGGCCTGGGAAAGTTTATATGAATTCATGCAAAGTGAAGGGAGTAGAACCAAGAGAACATTGTACCCAATAACACCAACATTATAAGGATGATTAACTGTGAAAGACTTTGCTATTCTGATCAACACAATGATCCAAGACTTCCAGTTTCAATGATGAATAATTTTATCCAGTGGGGCTTCTAGGTGGCACAGTGAATACAGCACCAGCCCTGGAGTCAGGAGGACCCAAGTTCAAATCTGACCTCAGACACTTACTAACATATGACCTTAGGCAAGTCACTTAACCTCAATTGCCCTGCCTTCCCCCCTCCAAAAAGACAAAAAAAAAATGCTATCAACCTCTAAAGAGAAAACTGACAAACTCTGAATGCAGATTGAAGCATGCTTTTTTAACTTTATTTTTTTTTGGGTGGGGGGGCGGGGGTTGTCTGTGTTTTCTTTTGCAACACAGCTTCACCTGTATCATCAATATCATATTGCTTGCCTTCTCAAGGAGAGGGAAAGAAGAGAATTTGGAACTTAAAATTTTTTAAAATAAACGTTAAGGGGAGGCTAGGTGGCACAGTGAATAGAGCACTGGCCCTGGAGTCAGGAGGACCTGAGTTCAAATCCAGCCTCAGACACTTGACACATTTACTAGCCTTGTGACTTTGGGCAAGTCACTTAACCCCAATTGCCCTCTTAAAAAAAAAAAAGCTAAATAAATAAAAAAAATAAAAATAAATGTTAAAATTATTTTATATGTAATTGGGAAATATTTAATGAAATAAGTAAAAATATACTGAAAGAAATATATGCTGTTTTTTCAGAGACCCTCTAATATCTACTATTTGCATCCTGTTTCATCTTTAGCTATTTGTTATATATGAGGTTTGAAATCTCAAGGTTGTTTTGATTTGTATTTCTCTTATTATTGGTGACTTGAGCAAACATTCATCTGATTGTTCATCACGTGCAATTGTTCTTTTGAGGGTTATTTGTTCATATCCTTTGACCACAGAAGTAGGTGATTAAACCTGATAGGAACTTGGTATGTCAACCTGATTACTCTAGATAAAATTACTCAATGCACTTCTGATTAGGTGTCTCTTTTCATATTAGTTTTGAATTTACTCTTTTCTCTTACAAATAAACCCAGTTAACTATTCTCAAAGAGCTATAAAACTGTGCATACCCTTTGGTCCAGTAATACCACATCTTGGTCTAGGTCTGGATCCCAAAGAGATCATAAAAATGGGAAAAGGGACCGACATGTGCAAAAAATATTTACAGCAGTTCTTTTTGTGGTGGCCAAGAATTAAAAATTGAGGGGATATACATTAATTGGGGGATGACTGAACAAGTTGTGGTTATATGAATGCAATGAAATACCATTGTGCTATAAAAAATGAGGAGCAGGCAGATTTCAGAAAAACCTGGAAAGACTTATATGAACTGATGCTGAGTGAAATGAACAGAACCAGAAGAACATTATACACAGTAACAAACACATTGTGCAAGGACTGACTTTGATAGACTTAGTTCTCAGCAATGCAAGGATCTAAGACAACTCCACAAGACTCGTGATGGAAAATGCTATCCACATCCAGAGAAAGAAATTTGGAGTCTGAATGCAGATGGAAGCAGACTATTTGCTCTCTTTCTTTTGTTGTTTTGTTTTGTTTCTTCTTTCTCATGGTTTTTCCCATTAGTTCTAATTCTTTACATCATGACTAATATGAAAATATGGTTAATATGAATGTATAAATGGAGCCTATATCACATTGCATGCTGTCTTGGAGAGGAGGGAGGATAGGGAGGGGGAGAAAATTTGAAACTCAAAATCTTATGAAAGTGAATGTTGAAAACTAAAAATAAATAATTGTAAAAGTAAATAAATAAACCCAGTTTAAAAAATAGCACACCAAGTATTGAAAGTATGTGGCAAAGATGTTCGTGTAAGGAGAGGATTAGATTTCAAAGTCACAGAATCTCAGTGGTGAATGATGTCTCAGAAATTATCTAGTCCAATTCATAACTCACCAGGTCAGCCCCCTACAACATTCTCAATAAATGGGCATCCATACTTTGCTTGAAGACCTCATGTGAAGGGGAACCCATTGCTAACCATTACCAGTCCCGTCCACTTCTGAACAGCTCTAACTTCTAGGAAGTTCTTCTGTAAATCAAGTTTAAATCTGCCTTTGCCTCTTCCACCCATTATTCCTAGTTCTAATAATAATAGCTAATATTTATATAGTATCTACTATGTGCCAGGCACTGTATTAAGTGCCTTCCAAATATTATCTCATTTGATTCTCACAACAACCCTGGAAGGTAGGTGCTATCAGCCCCATTTTACAGATGAAAAAACAGAGGCAAACATAGGTTATGTGATTTGCCCAAGGTCACTGAGTTTGTAAGTGTCTGAGGCCAGATTTGAACTTAGGTCTTCCTGACTCCGAGTCAACCATCTACCTGCCTATTTCTCCTAATTCTGCCCTCTGGGCTCCAGAGGAACAAGTACAGTACCTTTTCTGCATGAGAGACCTCCAGATACTTAAAGACAGCTAATGCATATCATCTAAATTTTCCATTCTCATGCTACACTCGCCTAGTTCCTGCCATGTAACTTTAGATGCTATGCTCTCCATACCCTTTACCATCCTGGTTGGCTTCCTCTGGATGCCTTCCAACTTGTCAACTGCTTTCTTAAAATGTGGCTCCCAGAATTGAATGAAATGCTCCAGATATGTTCTGACCAGGGCAAGGTACAGAGGGACTAACCTTGCCTGTGGAATGAACATTATTCCTCTCTTAAAGATGCCTAGGATTTAACTAACTTTTTTAGTCTCCATGTCAACCAACTCATTTGGTTTCCATTTATGCTAATGAATGAATTCCAGTCCACTAAAATTCACAGATCTCATTCACTTGAACTACTGTCCAACTATTCTTCCCACTTAAGTTGCCTGTTTTTTTAAAAACCTAAGTGTCAGACTTTACATTTATATTCAATTTTATTTCATTAGATTTGCCCACTCTCCTACCTTTTGAGATCGTTCTGGATCCTAACCCTGTCTAATATGATCCAATATGATAACTGATTGTCATCAGCATCTTTGATAATTATACATTAAATTCATTGATAAAAACATGAAAAAGCACAGGACCAAAGAGAAATCCCTGGGGCAGTCCCCTAAAGACTTCTATCCCCACTAATACTGCTGCATTAATGCCTTCTCTCTGGGTCAGTCACTTAACCAGTTCCGAATCTACTTAACTGTACTCTGTCCTGCCTCACAAACCTCCACCTTATCCATAAAGATACCATGATAGACTTTGTCTCTCATAAATTGGTCGCTATAAATTAACACCGGAACAGAGATTGACAGGGACTGGAAATTGAATATGTTCCTAGGAAAAAGAAAGCCATGATGGAAGTCAACCAGTGGTACAGTGGATAGAGTGTTGGACACAAAGACAAGAAAACCTGAGTTTGAATACTGTCTCAAACACTTACTAGCTGTGTGAATCTGGAAAAGCCATTTAACTTCTCAGTCTCGGTGTCTTTCATCTGTAAAATAGGGCTAATAAAGCATCTACCACACAGAGTTGCTGTGAAGATTAAGTAAAATAACTTATGGAAAGCACTTGGTAAACTTTCAATTGTTGTGTAGGTTCTAGCTCTCATTAATTAAGGCGTACATAAAGAGGATGGACCTAAAGATAAACTCTATGTACACTCTCAGGAGATTGGTCTTATGACAGCTCAGCTCCTCTGAACTGGCCCCAGCTTCCGGGGGGAAATTCTTTTGTACAGTAGATACGAAGCTAGAAATGACATGAGCAGGTTTCACTTTGGCGAGTACCCTACAAGCCATTGCTCAGTCTCAGTGAGGACATTAGCAAAAGCATCCCTAGGTGGCAGTGGTCCAAGGTTCAAGACAGGTGAACAGAAGCATCAAAGTTTTGAGCTTCAGGTAACTTAAAACGAAGGTTCTTAGCCTGGGGGCCTTGAATTTGTTTCTTTAATATTTTGGTAACTGCATTCTAACATAATTGATTTCCTTAGCAATCCTATTTATTTTATATTATGCATTTAAAAATATAATTGTACAAACCAACTTTAACAGACTGCTGAGGGGGAACCATGACACAAAGAGGGTTAAAGCATCGATCTTGGTGTTTTAGATGTTTGGAGAAAACAATGCATAGTATTTTTCCCACTTAGGATAGATTTCATTTTCATATGGTTGTTGTTCAGTTGTTTCAGTCATGTCTAACTTTTCATGATCGAATTCGGGGTTTTCTTGGCAAAGATACTGGAGTGGTTTGCCATTTCCTTTTCCAACTCATTTCACAGATGAGGAAACTGAGACAAACAGGGTTAAGTGACTTGCCCAGGGTCACACAACTATTAAGTGTCTGAGGCCAGATTTAAACTCAGAAAGATGAGTCTTCCTGCCTCCAGGTCAAGCAATTTATTCACCATGTCACCTACCACACATTTTTATTTAGGCAGAGGCTAAGCCCAGCTCTCACACAAAGGATCATGACCACTCCACTTCAACCCCTAGCCTATACCTGCTCTCAGAAAATAGTCCCAAATCAACTTGTCAAATGCTCCTATAAGGGGCAAGTAGGTAGTGCAGTAAATAGAGCACTGGCCTTGGAGTTAGGAGGACCTGAGTTCAAATCCAGCCCCAGACACTTAACACTTACTAGCTGTCACTTAATAGCTAATTACTTAAGCCATCACTTACTAGTCACTTAACCCCAATTGTCCTGCCTTCCCCCCTCCAAAAAAAAAAAAAGAACAAATGTTCCTATAAAATTAAAAAGGAAAAGCAAACAGTAGCATCAAACAACCCTGAATTAATAACAAGGGTTGCATGTGTAGAGTACTTGACAAACATAAACATACTTGCTCTTCAGGACCACACTGTAAGGTAGGCAGGGCAGTTGTTATAACTCTCATTTTACAGATGAGGAAAGCCTGCTCACTGTCCTGTAAACTAATAAGTAGAGAATCCAGGTGCTCTAATTCCAAATCTAGTGGTCTTTCCACTATACTGCATTGTTACTAAGTCGTTGTATTCAGATGGGCAGCTAGGTGGCTTTGGAGTCAGGAAGATCTGAATTCAAATCCAGCCTCACAAACGGATAGCTGTGTGACTCTGGGCAAGTCACTTAACCCTGTTTGTCTCAGTTTCATCATCTATAAAATGATTTGGAAAAGGAAATGGCAAACATCTCCAGTATTCTTGCCAAGAAAATCTCAAGTGAGGTCACAAAGACTCAGACATGATTGAATCAACTAAACAACAAAAGTTGTATTCAGTCCTGTAAGGAAGATAAGGCTAGCCAAACAGAGAGTAGCAAAGGAGCCAGAGGTCCAATGAGATTGACTTGCCCATGGTTGTAGAACAATGTGGAACAATGACAGAAGTGGAGGGACCACTTCCTGCCAGGGCCTGCCTATAGCAAAGCTAGTTTATCTTTGGGGTTTTGCAGCTCCCTTGTATGATTCCTGATCATATCTTCCTCAGGTTTCTATGTCAAACCCAGTTCTTTGAAGAGTATCAAACAATCTTTGCAATGAATCCTGAAAACATCTTAAAGCAAGCATTCTGAGCCTTTTTTTTTACCATGATCCCCTTGAGCAATCTGGCAAAACCTATAGACCCTTACTCAGAATAATGATTTTAAATTAAAAAAACAAAATACATAGAATTACAAAGGAAACCATTAATACTGAAGATCAATTATCAAAATATCTAAAAACTAAGTTCCCTAGATCTCAGGCTGATAACCCCTCCTTTCCTTAAAGTATCAACTTTCCCAGGACATGAATTTCTACAGCAGTCTCTACCACACTAAAAGGAATGAATCTCTAATCCTGGATGAATTTCAAACTCCAGGAAGAAGCAAATGTGAAAGGGATAGAGAGGAAGGGAGTGATGGGGGGACAGGTAGACCTAGCCAAAACGTCTCAAATCATACCAATAAGTGTCCATCCACTCCGCTTATTCAAAAGCCCTGCTTCCTACTCCTTGACCATCATTTACTTCATTCTTAAATTCATGTGTGTGAGTGTGTGTGTGTGTGTCCATTACACAGAACAGTGTCTGGCATGTGGTTGCTGTTGATGACAATGATAATGTTCATCCTTCATTTTCAAAGAGAATCAATGATGTGATAGGTGATGTCTTGACTTATGCATGTGGTAGGTGCTTAATAAATGTGTGTTAATTTCAATTTGAATTAAAATCTCATATAACTGGGTCACCTGTCCCAGAAATGCTGAAGGGTATGTAGACCTTACAAGCTTATCCCATGAGTTCATGGCATATGTGGACTAATGGTCTCTTCTCCTCCTCTTCCCTATCAATCATTCCAGGGAAAACAGCTGTTATCCTATGCTAAGAGGCACCAGCCCATATTCTCTCATGAACTCCATAAGAAGGACTAGGTTGACCTTCTGCAGGGTTTAGGGACTTCTTGCTTCAGTAAATCCCACAACTCTTTAAGAGCAGATTTGATGATTTTGTAAGCAGCTTCTTCCTGAGTCAGCCGTGAGCCTCAGGGCCCCTTGGTAGGAAACTGGAGATCCTGTGCCAACCCAGGCCTCTCTATCACATTCAAGCCAGAGCCAAACCCCTAATCACTTCTGGTCCACAGGGCACTTCTCCCCAGTTCAGACAGAAAGGGAACAGGCCTCAGACAGTCCAATCTCTGTGGTCATTTCAGTTCCCTTCAAGGTTGCCTGACCACTGTTTTGAAGTGAAGCAATGCCATGGGGTATCTGAATAAACTTGAAGCCCCTCCTGGTGATTCTAGAAAACAGTGGTCAGAATCAAAACAGGGAATCTGATCCTGCCAGTTTAGACCATATCTGTCAAGTGGGGCCCCCAGGTAGTAAAGACAGCCCATATTCCCAAGTTCAGTCTTAGATGTAGGCAGAGAAAGCAAGGGAAGGTGGTAACATGAAGGCAGGAGCCTGGGAGTCTTCTCTTTTCTTAAGACCTTCAAGGACAAAGCAAAGCCCTATCAAGCTACCTCTGCTGAGAATTAGAACAAATTCCACATGCCTCCTAGGGACTGCCCACCTACTAAAGCAGCCCAGTAGAGAAACTGAGCACCTGCAGCCTCCGAAGATGGAGATGGGTCGGGGAAACCCCCACAGACAGTGGACAGTGGGTGCCTTTCTGCATCCGTTAAATGCCCAGGGCCCAGCCCCTGCCCACACCACACAGCAGTGATAGATAGTTTGTGAAACACCCAGAGCTTGCGGTTGACCAAAATTCTGAAATAATTCCATTGAGACCGGAATTCATGCAATGTTCTGTATCCTGATGTGGTAAAGAACTGAGCCCTAGGCCTGGGGGGAGCCAAGGAGGCTTCTGAGGGCAGAGAGCATTGTGAGCCTGCTGCCAACCCTCTATGCAGGGGCTCCGGAAGGCCCAGCTGACATGAGCGGAACCTTGATAAGCGCCATCCTGACCAGGAGGCCAGTGCCTGGGAGATTAATGTGAAACCTCTTACCCTCCCCAACCCTCATCCCCTGACAAGAGGTAACAGGAGGGAGACTGCATCTGGGAAAAAGGAAAGTCTGAAGAGACCTCAGTTAGAGATACGCTGAGGTGGGGCTCCTGAGGAACAAAAAACAGATTCTTCATGCTCTGACCCTGTTGACTCTCTACCCAACCATCTACACTGACTCCCAGTTCCCAACATCAGTAGAGAACAGCAATAGAGAAGAGGGCGTCAGAAAATGAGATGATGGGACTTGCCATGGTGAAGACCACTCCAAGCAGCTCAGACAAGCTTTTAGCTCTGTTTCTGAGGTAGGCAGCACCAGGCTTTAGACAGTCCCACTCCAAACCTTCCAGTAAAATCATCCAGGGCCAAGGACCCTCAGGAATAGGCAAGTTGGTAAGTTATGACTTGAGGTTGACTAGGAAGTCATTCCATTCCTTAGTTCACTTCCATTTAAGGTGAAGATTGAAGAGCAGGGAAAACTTACTTGAAACTTACTCAGACCTTTTGAACAAAAATAAGTTTTCATTGCTATGTCAGCCCTGGAATTCACTTCCTAGGCCTTGCCACTTAATCAAGAGCAATGAAAAGGAAGCTCTTACTCTCTACAAGTATTCTCCCTTATTTCTAAGGGTTTAAAATGTCTTTGCCAAGCACTGTTCTCTTCCTTTGTAATCACACTCTTTTTTCCCATCCAGAGACTGTATACTGGATTTGACAAGAGCTGGGATTAAAGGATCCTGGGTCTAGAGCTAGTGGAGACCTCAGAGATCCAAGACAATGTTTTTCACCTGTTAGTTACTAGCATTTTTTTTTTTGCTATTCAGGAAACTTTTTCCAACCATGAAGCCATCCTTCTTATAACTTAAAAAATAAGGGAAGAAATCACTATAAATAGAAAGACATCTCCATCTTCACTCTCTCCTCTGTGTTTCTCACCCTTCCCACCTCCAGCTTTCTCCTCTATGACTCCCAGTCCCTCCCTCCTGAGCTATGGACAACCTTCATGGGGGAAGGTGGGGGGGGGGGGAGAAGTTGTCTGGAAGAAAGGGTTTATCCATTTTACAGATTCATGAGCATAGTTTGAGTTGAGGAACAATTATCTAGTTTATCCTCATGCCTAGGTCTTCCACTATACCATATCATTCACTCCTTAGTCCATTCATTCACCAAGCATATATTGAACACCTACTGTATGCCTAACAATAAATCCAACTAGATACTATTGGGGGATACAAGAGAAGTGTGAGACACAATCTTCACCCTCAAGAAACTTACATTAAATATGAGTAGGTAAGATTTATACCCAAGAAACCACTAGGGAAGGGAGAAAGTTGATTAAAATAAAGTACTAGATTGTGCAACATAGGTAAGAAGGGAAATGTGTTTTAGATCACCACTTCTTAAACTGTGGATCATGACCCAGTTTAAGAAGCACTGAAGGGATCATGAGTGGAAAAAGTTTAAGAAGCCCTATTCTAGAGGAAAGGACACTGGAGTGGAGATCAGGAGACAGATTCTGGTTCTGGTTCCACTACTAATTAGCTTATAACCTTGGGCCAATCACTTTATCTCCCTGGACCTCTGTTTCACCATCTGTAAAACAAAGAAATTTGACTAAAGGGTTTCCAAGGGCTCTTCTGCCTCTACTAGTCTATGATTCTATGACTATGGTTATTCAGCATTTTAGGAAGGAATAAGAAATAAAGTTTAATGGGGATCAAATTGAGGAAAGCTTCAAAGAGAAGATGGGACTTGAACTTGACATTGACTTCAATGAGTAGGATTTGGCTGGACAGAAAGGATGGAGGAGGGCATTTTAGGTTAGAGCAACAGTATAAGCAAAGGTTTCTCTTTTTTTTTCAGTTGTTTTTCAATTGTGTATGACTCTTCATGACCCTATTTTAGGTTTTCTTGGCAGAAATACTGCAGTAGTTTGCCATTTCCTTCACCAGCTCATTTTACAGATGAGGAAACTGAGGCAAACAGGGTGAAATGACTTGCCCAGGGTCACACAGCTAGTAAGTGTCTGAGACCAGATTTGAACTCAGGAAGATGAATCTTCCTAACTCCAGGTCTGACGCTCTATCCACTGTGCCACCTAGCTGCCTCACAAGCAAAAGTTCAGGAGTGTAAATCAAAGTATATGAAATGTATGGGGGACAATGAAGAGACCAGACAGACTGAAAGGTGCACATTTAGAGTATGTGTAATATCACATACATGAAGGTGTTTATTCTTGAATATGTCAGATGGATTTCTACAAAAGGAACTCTCCCTAAGTCAACATCTCATTCCAATACTTAATAATTCTCACCATGCCCAAATCAGAATAACCCAAGGACAGTCAGGAGTGAATTTACATAATTATGTATTTAATCTGTGTAACTGTCTATTCCTCCAGTAAAATAGAAGCTCCTTGAGGTCAGGGACTGTTTATTTTGTTTTGGCTCTGTACACCCTTTGAGAGCATCTCTGACGCTTACTTAGTAATGACTGAGGGCAAAGCAGTCAACCTCTCTGAAAATAGGAATAATATTTTTAGCACCTACCTCATAGGATTGTTCTAAGGTTCTAAGATAATCAATGTAAACTTCTTTGCAAATAATTATATTTTAAAACTTTGTATTTATCTGGGTACATGTTGTATTCCTCTCCTTTCTCCTCCCTGTCCCACCCAGGAAAATATAAACTCCTGGAAGGTAATAATTGTTTCTCTTTTGTTTTTGTAGCCCATTCCTAGAAGAAAGCCTGTAACATAGTAGGCATATTGAAGCCTGCTTATTGAAATGTACGTTCAGTTGAAAGAGGGGAGATTTCATCTTTCATTTCTCCCACTGACTGCTGTCAGTTGTTAGGGGAAGTGGATGCTAATAATTTAAGGACACGAAGGCTCAGTTGCTTTGCCTATCTCTGTATACCTCGTTCTGGTGACTGACTCAAAACAGTGTCTTGCACACAGCAGGAGCCCAATAATGATTTGTTAGATTGTTACAGATGAATATTTCCTGCTGACCTTTCTACACTATACTATACATTCTGCAATACACCATGCTGTTCTGCATGGTGGTGTTACTTAATTAATTTCCTTTCATTTTTTCCCACATATATGTCTTACCTTCCCAACTAGACTCAAGATTCCTTAAAAATGGGGACAATGTATTACGGGATAAGTACATATGTGTGTGTATATTTCCTATTCCTATAGCACAATGCCACACAATTAATATGTAATTGATATTTTGTGTTGAATAAGTGGTAACCTACTGCTTCCACATTACTTTGTTTATAATATATTGCTTCTGGGATAGAATCTGTATCCCATGTCATAGCAATAACTAAGGTTTCATATAAATACCCTACAAAGACATCGGGCAAAGACATCCTGAGTTCCTTCTGGTTGAATGTGTCCTTCCAATGGTGTCAGACTCAAATAGAAATAGATTTCTGTTGGGAACATTTTGACTTAGAAAACCATAAGTTAACATTATCTATGTTGTACTGTACTGTACTTTTATTTATTAAACATTTTCCAATTGCATTTTAATCTTATTTAAACCAAGGATTTTTAGAGACATAGCTTAAGGGGGCAATAAGGTTTATAACTCTGCTTTAGACCAGAAACCAACCTCAAACAAAATCCCCAGTTACCCTCAATTGTATCTCTTCTCCAACCATCCTCCTTCCTACTCCACCCCTAACTCCTTGGTTGACTGAAATAATTTAAGACAAGATGCACAACTCAGATGGAATTTCCCCTGTTGTCTCTCCTCAGCCCAATTTAGGTCTGCCTTCTCAGACTTTGTAGGTGCTTAGTAAATGTTTGTTGATTGATTGGTGTTGCTTCTAAATCAGAGAAACCAGAAATGGGCAGAGTGGCTTAGGGCTAAGAATTGGAGAGTGGGATGTCTTGACTTTACTGCTAATTCACTATATGTCTAGAGCAAATCCTTAATGCCTTAACACTTTCGGAAGAGGGAGAGTGATTCTCTTCATGCCTCTGCTGAAGGAAACAGTAGCAAGACAGGGGACTTGGGGCAGTTTCCTGACTGCTGTTGACCTGGCTGGGTTAGGAAAGGTTCTAGTATACCTTGTTTCATCCAAGGCAGCAATCAATTCCCTGACAAACAGCAACTTCTTTTCAATTTTAATCCATCCCAGACTCTGCATTTCATAAGATTAGAGGGCCATCTAGTGGCCACAAGAGCACAGAACCTGCTGTGTCCCACCTGGTAAAACCAAGGTTGTGTGCAGTTTCTGGCTCCTGATACCCTAGCTTTCTCATTGATATTTTGATCTTTGTCCTCAAAAGTAATGGTATTCCAGGGGGATATACCAGAAAAAACAGAGAATGAAGTTTCTCCGAGGACAAAGCTCCTCCACTTATCACATTTCCCTTTACCTTAGGCTCACACTGTTATGAAGAAGGGGTGTATAAAACTGTCCTAAAGATGGTAAGGTCCCAGAAATATCTAGATAATGGTGTAGAGAAGAGGACACTGGTTTCAGTCCCTCTCTGTCCTCCCATTGCCATGGGAGGAAACACTCCAAAGCTCCTAACAGAGGGCTATGAATACAGACAACATTCAATATGACCTGGATGGATGATCAGTCGGAACCAAATCCATTTTATGCCTCTACTCATTCATTCATTCATTCATTCATTCAACTGTTACTGTGGTTGTTGCACACTAGTAGGGTTCTCATGTCTTGCAATAAATAATGTGGGGAATGCAAACAGTAAGATCTTTGCCTTTAAGATATTTATGATTTAATTTAATTTAAAAAACACACAAGACAATAACAAGCAGGGACTTGATATCATGGAGTGGTCTAAAGGAGGCTTCCTCAAGAAAGCAAGGCTTGATCTGAGTTTTGAAGGAGCTAGGATCTGGATTGACTAAAAGGCAAAAATTCATTCCAGAGAAAAGAGGGCATCATGAACAACCTGTGTACATCATAAACAACCTGTGTACAGTAATTATAGGTCAGCTAGGTAGCACAGTAGTTAGTTAGAGTGCCAGGCCTGGAGTCAGAAAGACTGCCTGAGTTCAATTTGGCCTCAAATGCTTACTAGCTGTGTGACCCTGGACAAGTCACTTAACCCGGTTTGCCTCAGTTTCCTCATCTGTAAAATGAGCTGGAAAAGGAAATGGCAAAACCATTCCAGTATCTCTGCCAAGAAAACCCCAAATGGGGTCCCAAAGAGTTGGACATTGGACACAACAGAACAACAGTAGGACTTGGGAGGGAGGGAGGTGGTAGTGAAATTATTGGGAGAGCTTTGAATATAAGAGTATGGTGTTTAGAATGGGTCCAATATGTGTTTAGGGAGCAGCATCATGAAAACTATATTTTTAGGGGGAACATTCTAGACATAGTGTGGAGAATGAATGGGAAAGAATGATACTAGCTAAGAATCTGTAACTGTAATCTATGCACATCAGAGTGAGAGCTGGGATGGTAGTGATAGGAAGAGAGATTTTTAAAAAAAACAATAATTTTAAATATTTCTGAAGAAAAAGTAATAGGACTTTGTAATTGATGGATTATAGGGAACAAAGAAGAGGAGATTTTAAAATGACTCTAGTTTGGGAGTCTGCAGTGACTAAAATATTATTGAGGGCAATAGACAAGTTAAAAAGGATAGTCTCTGGAAATGAAGGTGATGGAATTTCATTTTCTCTAGGCTACACTGACTTTTGCCTTCACACACACACACACACACACACACACACACACACACACACACACACACACACACACTTCAGTGGAAGGCAGCAACATTGATACTAGAAAGCCACACGTTGGGGCCACTCGGGACCTTTGCTTACAGGGAAGAATTTCCTTCAACAGCAGATTCTTCAAAGTCTCAGGAGCTTGTCACTGAGTTGAACTACCTACTGCTGCTACTGTTTCTGTGGTGGATGCCTAGTCTCTCCAGGAACCACCACCTCACCTAGGAAGTCTCCACCACTCAATCAGGAAATTATTGCCATTGGAGACAACGGTGATGCCCAAAGCCTGGAACCACACAAGCTTACCTAGGCCTCCATGATGGCCTAAGTCCAAAATGGCGCCCAGACCTTGCTGAGAGGCTGAGTCAGGAAGAGGCGGCAGCTCCAAGGGTACTAAAAAATAGACCCAAGGAGGTAGTGGGGGCATTCTGGCTCCTAAGCTAAAGGCTTCACACAGCTTCTCTGTCACCAAACCCCAGAGCCCTCTTCCCTTAGCCATGGGGAGCTTCCTGTCTCAGCCATCGGCCCCCCAACCGCTGGCAGCACTAGGTTTCCGGCAGGGTTTCGGCCCAGGGCCCCCTGCACTATCAGCTCCGCACCAGATGCCCCGCCAGGATACTGTGGTAAAACTGTGACGGGCACACTCGGAAATTTGGGGTTTTCTCTCATGTCAGCCTCAAAGACAAATTAGAAGGGGGAAAGTGACTCTGTAGCACTTCTTGTTATTTAATTGTGTTTTTCCCTTGATTGGGGGGGTGGGAGGGTTAAAGGATTCATTGCATGCCCTTCCCCCACCCTCTGTTCAGGCCTGGTCCATAGGGTCAGAGTCATGGGGTCAGGCTCCCCAATGATCTGGCCATGGAGGAAATCATGACTTGTTACATCACCCCCTAGTGGCAAGTCAAGGTACATGGTACCCTCCAGGTACTCGCTAAATTCCATCCCTAGGATATTTCAGGAGGTAAAACCAGCAGACTCAGTCCTCCACAAAAGAGAGGTGTGTGTGTGTGTGTGTGTGTGTGTGTGTGTGTGTGTGTGTGTGTGTGTGTGTGTGTGTGTAAGAGAGAGAATGGATTTCATTAGGTCTGGGGATAAGCCAGGAAGGGGCAAGGAGATAAAAGCAAATTCCAGCCACCTATATGTTGGAGCTCTGCCAACCACAAAACAGAACTTCATTTATTGTCTAAGTCAAAACCTAATCTTCCAGAGTTTCCAGGAGACCCATTCTAGCCCACCAATGATCCCTCCCTCCTCAACCAGACACTTCTCATCATTCAAATTGCAATGTTTCTCAAGCCTGAAATGCCACCCAACTTCATCAGCAGACCAGCTTGAATGTTCCCAATGTGTGTTAACTCATGAGTCTTCTCTCAACCCAAAGTTATATCCTTTGGAGGGGGATGAAAAGAGACCTCACTATCTTCGAGTCTGAGCATGGGTTTTTTTCAGGCACTGTTCAGGACAGACTCTAGATCCCAAAGGTCCTAGGCAGATTTGGGGACATGGTAGGGAACTGCCAGGGGCTTCGTGGATAAAAAGCCTTCCCTAAAAAATTAATTTGGAAAGTTAAACTTTATATTTCAGGTCTGATCCCAGGGGGCATTGCTCATCACAAAAGGCTCCAGGGATCTCAGATTTTTACTGTAATAAAGGAAAAAATGTGAAGATAGACATGATGCCTAGTCTAAGCCCAGAGAAGAATCACAAAATTTCAGAGCTGGAAGGAAACTTAAAAGTCTAGGCTAGCTCCCTCTTCTTAGGTGACACGTAATTGGTTTGGGCAAAAGGTGGTCTGTGGGTCACTTTCAATCAAATTGAAAAAATAACTGAATCCCTACCACGTGCAAGACCCAAGGCTCCACAAGGAGCATGGTCCTGTCCAGCCTGAGTGGAGGATGGGGGCACTTGCAAAGAAGACTGCAAGTTAGGCCTGGGGCGGGGCCGGGGTGGGGAAAACCAAGCAGGTTAAGGCAGGACACCCACCCCCCCGGTGGTCCTGGGGAGACCCCGCCCATTCCGGGTCCTCGAAGTGCCCAACTGCCACTGAATGACATCCTTGCAGCCCGGAGGGCAGAGGAGACCGTTAGGTGCGCACAGACTCAGCGTGTAGCGAGCGCGGAGCGGAGCCTCCCACCTGGACAGAGAACCGGGAAGGATGCGGCAGTCACTCGCCGGCAAACCAGACGGCGCATGCGTCCTGTCTCCAGGGCAGCAGAGGCCCTCGGAGCCTGCGCAGTCGGCCCAGGCTCCGCAGTACATTGCTAGGTGCTCGCGATTCTAGAAGCCAAGAGGGCGCTTCGGCCGTCTTCGGCTCTCCACCTTCCCGGGGCGGGCGGAGCGAGGGCTGCAGAGCGCAGCCGCAGACCTGCGGGGGTATGCCAGGGGCTAAGGGACGAGGCCAAGGCCGTGGAAGAATGCCGCTTTGGAAACCCACGGAATGAATGCGGAGCCCTGCTTCCCAAGGCCGAGGGGAGCTAGGAGCCTTGATTCCGGCCTCGGAGGAGGAGGCTTTGACATTACGGGGGGTGGGAGCATCCCAACTAGACTAGAGAGGCCCGGTGTGGAGCTGACACTGAGAACCAGCTCCACCAAGACAAAAAGAATGGACCCCGAAGGGACATTGACTAGGTTCTAAGTATCTGTACTGTTTGTATAAGTATCATTTGTTGTGGTTTGTTCTTCCTTCTGGAAGAGGACCAAGGGCTGGCGGATGAATTGGATTTAAGTGAGGCCGGGCCGAGCCAAGGCACCGGCTTCATGCTCATCTCCGGGCATCGGGAAAGACATAGGTCAGGACGGCTGCCGAAGGCCCTGGAAGCAGTGGGAGACCTTGGCATTTTTAAGCTAAGGTCTGTTTGTCTGAGGAGGCAACGCCTGTGCAGTAAATTAAAAGCTAGCTAAGAATTGAGGCAAAGGATGGCTTACCAGTTGCAGTGAATAGAGCACCGGCCCTGGAGTAAGAAGAACCAGAGTTCAAAATCGGCCTCAGACACTTTACACACTTACTAGCCACGTGACCTCGGGCAAGTCACTTAACCCCAATTGCCCTGCCTTCCTGGCTCAAAAAAAAAGAATTGAGGCAAAAGATGGCCTGGTCTGCCTTCATAAAAGAATCAGTCTGGGAGGGGAAGAGCCTCAGTTTTTGGCCAGAACAGAAAGCATTCATAGAAGACAGCTGCTCCTTGGTTGCAGCAGCAGCACCAGCAAAGCCTATGGTAATGCATCATCCTTAATGTCATTTCCATTAATAAAATTCTCCTATCTGACAGTGTGCCATCTGACAGTGCCAAGGGCTGTGGGGATGAGAACTTTCTTTTCTGGGTCTTCAGTAAGTCAACAAACATCTTCTGTAGGTGTCTTTCACTGAGACTTAAAGGAAGCCAGGGAAACCAGGAGGCAGAGATGAGAAGGGAGGGACAACCAAAGGAACATGGAATGTCAAGCCTAGGAACACCTAGGCGGTGTCACTGGACTGAACATCACATGGGGGAAAGGGAGAGGCCTAAGAAAACTGGAGAGGGGAAGGAGCAAAGTTGAGGTTTTTAAGAGCCTAAGAATCTCAATAGGGTAATAGGGAGCCACTGGAGTTGACTGAATTAGGGAGAGTGAAATGCTTTAGGAAGTTCAAACTGGTAGGTGAACAGAGGTTTTGCTGGAGTAGGAGAGGCTCACCAGAAGACTACCACAACAGGCCAGGCGACATGACCAGGGCCTGCACCAGAGTGGTGGCAATGTCCAAGGAGAGAGGAGGAGATAGAAAAAGACAAACTGTAGGACTTGACAAATGATTGGAGATGGAAGAAGTGGGGGGAGTAAAGACAACATCTGGCTCTCAAGCACTGGTGCCTGAGAGGAGGGTGAGTGGAAAGGATGCAGAGATGATTGTTCATGGCCTTTTCAATGAGTGTGGCCACAAAACGGAGAAGTTCTAGGATGACAGCAGAAACAATCACTGAAGGCTTTCTGAAGATGGGGCAGATTAGAGGCGTGTCTGTAGACAGCAGGAAAGCATCCAGAAGACAGGGAGAGATTGGAGATTAGTCAACAGTGGGGATGCTAGAGAAAACAGGGTACAATATGATCACCTGTGCAGCTTTGTCCTGAAACATGGGTGAAGAAGGTAGCCATGTGGTGAGGTGAGGCGAGGCAGGGAGCAAAGGAAGCTCTCAGTGAATGACTTCAGTTTTGTGGGTGAAATATGAAGAAAGGTTCTCAGCTGCAAGGGTAGGGAGAAGCCATGAGGGGTTTGAAAACACGACTGCACTGAGTGGGATAGCAAGTCAATGGTGGAGATGTAAAAGGTGCTTTCCCACTATGAGGCCCAGTCAAAATTATGTAACCTAATTGTGTAGTGGACCTGATCTTTACAGTTTCATGATTTTCTCCATCTTTGTTTGCATCAAGTGATTAGGAACAAAGGCCCCTGACAGCAGAAGTAATACAAGGCACAGACTTGGCAGGACAAAATCTTCCATAAGATAAGGGGCAAAGGCCTCGAGAGGACAGTATAGGGTTGAACTAAGTTACCCAAGGAGTCACTGGGAAAGGGGTTAGAGTGGCCAGAGCAGCCTGGAAGAGCACTTGAGGGGTGGAGGAATTAGAGACTACAGTGAGGTTGAAGAACAGGTTTTGAAGTTGCAAGGCAGGAGAGGTGGCATGACAACAGACTGTGATCATAGAGGAATTTCAGAGTGCATAAACATGGAAGTGGTACGTTTATGGGTGATAAAACCAATCCTGAACGAACCTCCACCTAAGTGAGGTTTCTAAGTGATAGTAGTGTGACAGACTAGAAGGGGCAATATTTCAACTCCCTCAGTACAAACAGTGATTCGGGGAAGAGGAGGGTGGCCAAAGAAGCTGGGTCATCAAGAGGGAGCCAAGTCTCAGCAAGTACAAGATGGAGGCAAGAAAGCAGCAGGCATTACAGAGAGCAGTGAAAGTGGTGGATAGCTTTAAAGTAGTGGAGCAAGATTCAGAGGGATATGAATAAACGAGTGGGGGACAACTACAATGGAGTTTAGGTGGCTGGGTCTGGGGCACTGATTTCCTGGGGCTCTAGGACTTACTTGTCTGAAAGTAGCTTGGTAGTAGCAAGGGTTGCCAGTTCCTTTTCTATGAAGTTTGCTCTTGGATCCATCTCCCCACCCCCTAATCCGTCGTGGATCAATGATTGGGCAACAGTTCTATACATATTAGGCCACACTTTATTCTGAAGAGAAATCTAAAATGTTCAATTCACTTGCCTTTCAAAATAAGACAAGAAAACTATAACTAGTTAAAGCCATGCACAGGGGAATGAATGGATGCAAAGAATAAATCGAAAGGGAAGAGAGGAAACAAAGACTAAAAGAAAAGGAAGAAGCTGAGAAGGCTGAAGCCAGAATTAGATAAAGGGCACATTCAATGCCCTTCATAATAACACACATTAGTTGATCAATTACTACTGACAAGCTGTTTATCCTTAAATCTTTCCAGGCTTAGCTGTGAATTGGATAGCCCAGGAGCTACAACCCAACAATCATTTTTTAGGTTGCATACAAGTCAGGGGCCAGAATGCTATGCTATTGCCAGATGCCTAGATGAAATCAATCCAAAAGTCCAATCTGACCTAGTTATTTTTCACCATACTCTAAGTGAATGAAGGTTAAGAGCAGCATAAACAAGTGACACACAATGGAAGCTTAATCAATGACAATGACTGATCATCTCCACAAGCCCCACTTTCTAACGGGCCACCTACCATACAACCAACCACTTATGTTCCAATTTAGGCTCAAGTGAGGAGGCTCGAATTACTGCCAGGCTCTCTTTCAGTTTCAATAACCTATGATCCCATAATTCTACACTTCCAGTTACGACTTCCCTCTCCCCTCTTCTCCATCAAATGAGGTCAAGAGTCATAAATGGCTGCCCAAAGGTTTTCTCAGGTCAGAGTAGCTGTGTGTGTGTGTGTTGGGAATGAGAAAGGCAGAGGGACAAGAGGGAGAAAGGAGCTTTCCAAAGGCACTAGACAGGTTTACATCCTCTCTGAACACCCAAGGACCAGCATCTTCCATAGTCAATTTTTATGCTCTCTGTAAAGTTTGTATTATAAAAGGTCTCTTAAAAAATCTTCCTCTCTCCCCCATTCCAATCTATACTATACAACAACAGGGAGCTTAAGATGTTTTACCAATTCAAAGTTTAGAATGAGAAACAACAAAAAGACAGTTTAGTAAACATTCACAGTCCCTGGTTTATTTCAGTTTGGTCTCACACAAATTAAAAAAAAAAATCCCAAACATCTAAAGCTAGGAGGGCACAGATCAAAGTGTTAAAAAAAAATTCCAAGTATAATCCTAGGCCTTATATAGCTTCATATCTCCTCCAATACTTAGCAGAGGGCTTTGCACATAACAGGCATTTAATAATCATTTGCTGAATGTGAGGAGTAAAAAAGTACAAACTCAGATTCCCTTCCTCAAAATACAAAGAGTGTGTGTGTGTGTGTGTGTGTTTGTGTGTGTGCACGCACCCATGCATGTTTGAACAAACACAGGAAAGATTTTTGAAAGAGCAAGACTCCTAGTACCCTCAGCCTGATAGAACCGCAACTAGGGACAATAAGAAGGGGTCAGGAACCAATGTTTATAATCCATACAATACTTGCAAGATTTGGCAGTCAACATCCTTCCCACCATTCCTAACGCCTCCCCACTGCCCCCAAGGCCTGGCTACTCTGAGCTCAGAGGGTGCTTGCCAGCACTTTGCTCGTGCAGCTCCTAGATAGCAAAGGCAGTGCTGCTAGTTACAGAGCATCCAGGATGTTATCGATTTTGGTGACCAGCTCCTGGCGTCTGCTGGAAAGGGCCTTCTCATTCTCGATATAGGCATCCTTCTTGAGCTTGCCTGCCACCAGCCGCTCTGCCTCCAATGATGATTTCAGCACGAGATCTTTCACTTGACTATCTAGTTTCTGAACATCACTAACCTGGAAAAGGCAAGAGAAAGAATGGATGTTAAAGAGGCCTACAGAAAAGCAGGACTAATATACCACACAGACCTATTTCAGTTAACATATCTTAGGACTCCTAATGTCTAATACATCAAGGAAAAGAAGCAATGCCTGGTTTCCTCCGACACACTATCATCATATTCATCATCATGGAGACATTTATTTACACATATTTATTTGCACTAAAGCTCACAAAGTGTTTTCCTTAAAAACTTACATTTACATACTCCTCTGTAACTTAACAGTGTTTTCACAAACATCATCTCATTTGATCCTTACAACAGTTATGTGAGGTAGGTGTTTTTACAATTTTACAGTTGAGGAAACAGGCAGACAGAGGTTAAGTGACTTGGCCATGACCACATAATTAATAAGTGTCTGAGGTGGAATTTGATCTCAGACCTTCCTGACTCCAGGCCCAGCACTTCAGCCACTTGGTCTCCTCTGACTGGCATAGTATAACTTGGGTGTAGCAATCTTGTAAATAAAGTATTCTCTACATCTTATAGATGAAGAAAGTAATGGTCAGAGGGTATGCACACAGCTAGGACAAAAGCTAGGTCCAAGGGACTCCAAAGTCAATGCTCCTTCTACTAGCTCTCCGATGTAAGTGACATCAGCCATCTATCAGAGGCCAGCAGACTGAGTTAGCAAATCTCTAAAAAGCCTAATTCTGAACTTGTTGCTTGGAAGAAAATTTCATTCCAGGACATGTACAGCCTGGCCAGAGTCTAGCACAGTGTTTCCAACACTTAACACAATGCTACGCATATAGTAGATACTTAATACACATTAGACTGACAGGCTTCTACTAAAGATGACTACATGGCAACTGACAACACAATGTTTCTAATAATAATCTTTAGATACCTTTTCTTTAGAAAACACAAACAACAAAACTTCTGTTTCCATGCCCTTGGAACAAACATAAAATGGCATGGCCTGCATTTCCCCCCAATGTGCTAGCACCCCATTTGGTTTAGGATGGTTCTTTTAAGAGTGGAGTACAGTTACTGATGCTGCCAAGGCAGTAGTGTACTTCAAATACCAAAACACTTAGGAAATGGTCACCAGGAATATTCCATGATGCCACCCTTATGGAACAGGAAAGAGGTGTCCACATCTCTTACTTTGTCACAAAGATCAGAGCCCTCCGTCTTTAATCTGGACTGCAGAGATGCAATCTCATTAGTCAAGGATTTATGCTCCATTTCCAAAGTCTTCTTGCCACTGTTAAGAGTGGACACGTCACGTGACTGCTTATACTTGTTGACAGCTTCATCAAAGTGACGGTACAGGCCTAATCTCTTGTTGACCAGAGTTAAAACCTGTTCAGTGATGCAAGCCACCTTCATCCTGGCTTCAGCAGCTGGATCCTACAGAGGGAAGACACACCTGCCATTTAAAAGGTCAGGAAGTCGAAGTTCATCTTGACCTTGATCCCACAAACAGCATCCATGAATAACAGCTATCTGAAGAAGAAATACTATCTTTCTAGAAAATCTTAAGGAAACATATTGTCCCCAAGAACATTTCAACTTCCAGAAAATCATCCCCACCCCCCCAAAGAATCCAATGACAAAGAAGCCATTACAAATGCAAGAAATCTGAAAATCATAACCATCGAAGAGAGCTGCCCTTCACTGAGGTGTGGTCTTACTGAGAAGACCTAGGACTTCCACTTCTTGTGTTAGCAGCTCAAGACTAACCAACTACATGCATAGTAACAGGATCTTTGAGGTACCTCAAAATGTCTTCTTCTGGCACAATGCCTGGCCATCACATATGCCCCATCCTCATTATCACCCACAAATCACAAATGTAACTTATCCAAAAGCAACATAAGGATGTTCATATGAAGTTAAATAGATGCTACAGAATTTCACACAGAGAATGATGGAGAATATGCATGTATAGTTAGGTCCTATACAGAACAAATCTCAATTGTGATTACAGGAAATAGTTATAGGAAATAGAAATTATAAGAAATAGAAAGTTTATTAGTTATTAGATAAAAAGGAGATAAGGTTAAAAATAATCAAAGCAAAATTCCTCTGGAACACCAATATAAACCAATGTTGCTACTCATTAGAAGTGACCCTAGAAAGCCAGATGAAATCAAAGTTCAATAAGAAATTAAATATGACAATGAAACAGGAAACAAAAGAAAACATAACAAGGGTGTAGAATAATGAAAAATTAAATTGGATATGGCAGTCTAAATCAAAGTAGAAGACTTAAGAAAGTTTATATAGTATATTAGTGTATACGTAATACTAGCCAAATACTTTAGAGACAAGAAAACTGATGTTAATTCTTAAGATATCCCCCCCAAAATAAGGAAGACTCTTTTTTCAGGTTCCAAAAGGACCTGAATGAATGATCTATAAACATATTTATTTATTTTTCTCAGCTTCTCTGTCCAGTAAGCAACCTTCTGATAAATAATTCAGTTTCCCCTTATAACTGGTTATAAAACAGTCTCCTATATGTTCATTTAGAATGAATCAATGTGACTAATTTTGAGTGAACTCTGAAATAAGAGTGACCTACTTCAGGATGTGAATCTCCCAAAGAGTTTACTCCAACACATGACCAAACAATACCAGTTCTCCAAGTGGCCTCTAGCTAATCACATTCTGGACTATGTAGATTCCAAATATGGCCACAAGAGTGTGCTCTATAGAGCACATAGAACAGGAAAAGAACAAGTCCTCACTCTGTACAGACTCAAATTATACAGGATCAATAAGGTTTTTTAAAAAGGGGGGGTAAGACAGGATGTGTTTAAAACTCAAAAAATCTGTGTGGAGTGGTGGGGTTTCTGGATTCCACTCCCTGTCCCCTAAGAAGAAAGTGACATACATACCTTTGTGATGGAAAAATCCAGCCTCACATAGATGATCACTGTAAAGAACAAGATGTAAAAGGCTGCAACCACCAACAGGGGTTCCTGCAACATGAGGATCTTGTTGAATGTGTAATGTACCTGAGAGGAGAAATGGAGATAGGGCTGTAACTATGGGTAATGGATCCAGGGCCTTTGAGAAAAAGAACTTGCCTCCACAGTTGCAAGGAACTACCCATGGAGGGATAACTGAGTCCCAACCTTTAAAAAGGCACCCATCAGGTACCAAGTCTGATCTCTGATAGGCCACCTCCTCACCACCAGCGACACACAACACCAGCTCAATATAGCTACACCAGAGCCCCTACTCTGCAAACAAGTCAGTGAAGGAGTGTGAAGGGGGTCAGGAGGAGAGTGAGAGCACCCACCACAATGTCTTGGATGTGCTGCTCCACCAAGTTGTTCTTATGGGCAACAATCACCGTGCGGCCAAACGTATCCAGGTAGGTGTAGTGCAACTCATCTGGGGCTCGGCTGATCTCGTACGGACTGTCTACTTGGATGTTCCTGGGAAGCAGAGAAGAGACTGTCTGCAAACACCAGTGACATCCAGACCAAGCCTCTTATACCCAAGATGCTTAGGAGGCTATCTCCAACTCACAGGCTAATAGCATAGCTATTCTCAGTCCTTCATGGGGACCTTTTTTTGAGACTATGGAAAGAGAAAGGAAAGCTAAAGCACATGGGAAAGATCAACAGCCATACTTACTTAGCCCCTTCTGGAAGTATTATCTTCACAGTTAGAGAATCTGTTACTTGTTCATCAAAGACGTGGTCCACAAACCTCATCTTCAAAGCATACTGGTCACCTGGAAGATAAAAGAATCAGGCCTGACTCTGAACACAGATGCACCACAACCTTCTCTAGAAAATAAAGTGATGGACACCTACCACAAGAGAATTAATTAATGGTAGACAGACTAATAGGAAGTCAAATTCAGGTGTCCCTTTGACAAATTACTACTGACCTAGATTATAAAGGTACTCATAGCTTGGGAGGTTGTAGCCAATAATGTAATGGGTCTTCCATCCACCAAAGAGTGGAAATCGGGGGCGGATTTCCATCTCCACAGAGTCATCCAGGATGAGAAGGTGACTGGTAGAGACATTTCCAATCTCGTCCCTATAATAAACATCTTGAGCAGCAGCAGGGAGTATGGTCTGCAAAAGAAAAGAAAGTCCTTTAAAACCATGGACCTAAACCTTGCTCTCCTCTTTGCTCACACAAATATTTACTAGGCATCTGTTTTATGTAGAGTATTTTTTTGTCTTGGAGAAAAAGAAAGCATTTACTTAAGACCTGTTACCTGAAGCTGCAGACTAGTAAGGAAATAAGTAGAAAGATGTAATTAAATGCAAAATATTACAAGGAAATATGGTGAGGAAGAAAAGTACTATATAAGAAAGACTGTTACCCACAGGGGGTATATAAATGAAAAAATCATGGAGAAGGCATCATTTGAAGTTGGCTTTAATCTTCAATGGCACAGAAGGAGAGGGAAGCAATCCAAGCAAAGGGAAGAACATAAACAAAGGCAGGAAAGAATAAGGCATGTTCAAAAGACAGAGAAAGCAGTACGTTTGGCTAAAGCCTATAGTACTATGTAAAGAATAATAACAAATAAGGCTAGAAAGACAGGCTGGATCAGATTATGTCGGGCAAAGAAATTTGAGCTTTACCTGGAAGGCATATCGAGGCAGAATAAGTGGTAAATAATATATATTTTAAATTATGCATATAAACACAAAATAAATAAGTAGAAATAAATTAGTAAGCTCCCATATAGTTATGCTGATAAAACATTTTGACTAACTGTCCACCTCAGGAGATACTCAAGACGCTTCGATTTATAATCTACTAGTGCTTTGGTTCTCGGAATCAAATTTTTATATAGCACCTCTGTTGCAATACCTTTTTGATTACTGTGTCCCATGATTATGTACCATGCAGGTCCTCAGAGGAAAGTAAGTATGAGGGGTGGAGGGACAGACATGGGACATTTCTTAATATTTGAGTGATATCTTTTAATGAATAAAATATTTATATTAGGGTATACTGATAATCAAATTATTTCCCCAAAGATTATCTTCAAAAACCATGTGACAAAATTATTTGTTTTTAAAACAAAATGGAACACTATATATACAGTAGCTTCTGTATAAAAAAAGAAGAAATGTAAAAACCAGAATCATGACAGAGTCTAGATGGAGTCTTAATATTTTTTGTGACTTTAATAATAATGAAGTTCTTTATGAAAAAAGCAACTAAAAACATAACATGAATAACTTTGATTACTTGAAATTGAGACTATGCCTGCTGCAGACACACAAGGTCGAATGGGAAAAAAACTTGTGTATCAAATTTCTTTTGCTATCTAAATTATATAAACAATAAATAAATAAACATAAAACAGCTGCAACAGATAAGTGGTCAAAGGATATGAACAAACAGTTCTCAGAAGAACTACAAAGTACACACAACATTTGAAAGAAATGCTCCAAATCACTGATAAAACAAAACATGCCTATCAAAACAACCTCATACACTGCAAAATGGCAATGGTCAATATTGGAGGGGTTGTGGAAAGACAGGCACACCAATACATTGTTGGTGGACCTGGAAAAGGATACAATCCTTTAGGAAACCAATTTGGAATTATGCAAATAAAGTGACTAAAATCTCCATAACCTTTGAAGGGAGACTTCATTACTGGGCTTATGCCCCAAGGAAGCCACTGATAAGAAAAAGGTCCCTATATATTCCAAAATATTTATAGAAGCAGTGATAGTTAAAGAGTTGGAAACAAAGTAGATGCCCATCAATTGGGGAACTGCTAAATAAATTGTGGCACATGAATGTAATGGAATATTACTGTGCTATAAGAAAGGATGAATGTGATGAATACAGAGAAACATGAGAAGATCTATATGAACTGATGCAGAGTGATGTAAGCAGAGGCAAGAAAGCAATATATACAGTGACTACAACAATGTAAACATACCAAAAAAATCAAAAGTGAATGTAACAAAAATGCTAAAGATCAAGCAGAACTCAAATGAAGAGATATGAGATAACACCCTCAATCCATTCCTTTGGGAAGGTGGGAGGTCCATAAGTGTTAAACATTGCACATGTTGTCAGACTTTTTCAATGTGTCTATCAATTGCGCTAATTTTTTTTTTCTCTAAGAAATATTGTCACATGGGATGGCTCTCTTGGAGGGGGAAGGAGACACTTGGGATAACTAAGATTATTGGAGAAACAAAAAATATCAATTAAAAATTTATAAAAGAAAAAGCAACTAATACTTGAGGATCTTAAAGTGCCCAGAATTAAGATATTCTACTATTATCAGACATTCCTTACGAAATCAAATGGATAAAGCCATAAAATCTCAGAAGTTTGAAGAGCTCTCAGAGACCATCTAATCCCAATTTACCCCACAAGTGGTCATCCATCTCCCTGAAGATTTTTAATAAGGCAGAACCACCGCTACTCAGGTAGCCCATTTCACTTTTGGATAGTTCTGTCAGGAAATTTGTATTGACATCTTTTTGCAACTGGTACCTATTTGCTGGCTCTACCTAATCTGTTCTATGTGACAGCCCTTTCCTCTCCACTCACACTGTTGCCTTCACTTCCCCAGTACCCTGCTCTGGATGCTCTCTGGCTTGATCAATGCTGCCCTTGCTAAAACATGGGTGATCAGAACAAATACAATACTACAAATATGATCTGACCAGGGTATCATCCCTCTCATTCTTTACACCACAGCAGTGAATGGCATGTTATAAATGCCTAATAAACTCTTGTCAGTTGACTCTGTCTCTTTTAATGCCACCTAAGATCTTGTCAGGTTTTTTCTGCTGAATGCCTTATATTACACTGTTGATGGCATTTCAAGTCCACTAAGACCCCAAATGTATTTTTCAAATGAACGGCTATTTTTGAGTATCTAAGTATATAATCTCAAAGGAAGTAAATGAAAGGCTATAAAAGGAAAAATGTTATCAACTATTTTATATCGCTGAAAATCTATGCTGCATCTATACTGAACTTTTAATTGCAGATATATATGGCAAAAATGAAGGTGATAATACTACTACTTGATTTTATTTCCCACAAAATAAGGAGCACGTTGAGAACTCAACACTGGAAACAAGTATTACAAGAAAAATTTCTAGTGTTGGGAATAGCAAAGTCCTTGTGGATTCACAGGATCACATAGAACTTGAGAGCTATGAGCACCTTAGTGATTACCCAGTCCAACCCCTTCACTTAACAGAGAAGTGACATAAGGCTCAGAGTGAGTTAGTGGCAGAGCTGGAATCTGCATCTAAGCTTCTCTAGGGCCTGGGAATCTGACCAACACTGCTCTCCTGCACTATGGCAGCCAACGCACAATATGATCTGAGACTATCAGAGCTTCTCACCTCTACTTTACATCATCCTATCTTTTGCTTATTTTTTATATTTTATTTTAATTATATTTCTATTTTAAAAGTAACTACAAAAAGGACAGCAGAAAGCTCGCCTCAATCTTGGGAAAGGCGTTCACCAAACACGGTCATTATAATTATTTGGGTTTTTTAAATCTGTTCTTTTCATGTTCATGAGAGACTTCAGTTAATGAATTATTTCTCTTATGTAGATCTGTCTCTATGTATTTTCTGTCTCTGACCTAAAGTCCAAGAAGTTTATTGCTAAACTCCACAACAGAATTGCAAAGGTTGTTCCAAATTCTTCAGTAGTGTCAGAATGGCCTGAATACTACTTGAAATAAACAGGCCATTCATCAGTCTTGAAAACCTTTTTTGTTATACTGAGATTTTCACTGGAATGAGGTCTTAATCGTCATCTCTTAAAGGCAGGGGCTGTCACTTTAATCTCTGTACCCAAATGTCTCAAGAGAATGTTTATGCAGCCTACGTTCTCAACAAAGAAATGAGAAAGAACTGTATTAAGCACTAGAGACACAAGCAAGACAGCCCCAGCTTTCAGGGTGATCCCAGTTCAAGTGGAGACAGCACATACAGGACTGAATAAGTATCTGTCGAACAAATTCCATGAAAGGTGAATCACAGCCAGAATTGGATCATATACAACTCCGTTAGGGTCTGAGTGTCACGGAATAAACAAAGGATCTGTCTACAAAGAAAGCACATTTAGAAATAAATTCCACAGATTAGACTCTGTGAATCCTCATATAAAAGCTCTGGCATTTGTCAGCAAGTCAATAAACATTTATTAAGTGCCTATTCTATGGCAAGCACTGTGCTGTAACACCTAAACTTGTCAATCTGGAACGAGGGTTACGCTAAAGAAGGGATAGCAAAGCTACAGCAACTTTTAAAATTCCTCCTCCTTTTCTAGGAATCTCAGCCACAGAACCTGACTAACAAAGGAGACCCAAAGATTCCTAAGTGATCTCACAAACCTAAGAAATCCAATTCCATTCCCCAAACAAGGCAGACCCACAAACCTGTTATTTCTAAGAAAAAGGTATTTTTCCAAAGGAGTGGAGATAAGCCCCAAATGAAAAATATTTTAAGAAGTGCTTGGACTTTGTAGATCCTAAATTTCGTTAATAATGTTCTGTAATGACTGCACAGTAACCACCATGTATTAAGTAGAAAAAGAAAATAGCATAAGGAGTGTTGTACTTTACCTGAAGCAATGAACCTTTTTTATTTCTATAATTTCGATTTCAAGTTATTTTTTTTAATTAGCTACATCTGACAGTAATAAAAATTCAGTCTGTTATTTCATGTTAAATCTAGTCATTTTTATTCATAATAGGTTGTGAAACTTGAACAGTATTCCACTTTTTTTAAAGTTTCTAGCCTCCATCAGCTTACTTAAGTCATGACACATTGTACAGTCTATTAAGAGAACAGAACTTTAGATCTTTGTTGGGGTCCTGAGCATAAAAAAATGTATATATTACTATATTCAGGGGTAGAGGAGTGGGTTGCAAATTCAGTTTTAGTGCTTGTTTAAATATATTTAACCTTTAACCTAAGGTGCTAAAGGACTTCTTTCATTTGTTCTCACCATTTCCCTGGGAAAGATACAAATATTACTTGATAACATTATTACACTATTAGAGGGATAAGTAGAAAAAGGCTGTTAAACTCATGGTTCATTGGTAGACTTTATTCTGGAAAAAAGATTTTTTTCCCCACCTGGTTTTGTCCTCTAGAACGGATAATAAAGGAGGTGAAACATTCTAATAGTTGATGACAATCAAATATTTGTGAATTAATAATAAATGATGTGTAAAATAATGTATATTAACCCATCATTTGACATATCTTTCCAAGACTGAATTATTACATGTAAATGAATTTTACAAGTAAAGTTTATATGCCTTTTAAAAATCACTTTTGATTGAAAATTTCCAAAACTTTCACTCATAGGATCATTATAAATGTCAGTTAATGTACAGTGATGTTCCCAGATGTGTAAGGCCATTAGTTAGCCACTAAAATAAATGCCCATAGATTGAGGGGGGAAAAAAAAGGTACTTTTCCGAAAGACTTCAGCCTTCTAGCACTGGCAGGATGACAGGCACAGTGCTCAGAATTAGGGAGAATAAGGGAAAACTGAATGCCCCCTGAGGGATGGTTTCACTAACATGAAGTCAAAAGCATACTAACTTTCCTCCTTTCACTGCAAACGTGAGGGACTAGGGGTATGGAATATTGCATATACTGTCATATGGTCTAAGTGTATTGGTCACTTCTGTTAAACCTTTTTTCCCCTTTTTTAATCTTTGTCCCTTGTTGGGCTGAGTGGGATATATATGGAAATGTGATATTAAAAAAGGTACCGGGGCGGCTAGGTGGTGCAGTGAATAGAGCGCTGGCCCTGGAATCAGAAGGCCCTGAGTTCGGAGCCGGCCTCTGACACTTAATCCATACGAACAAAAAAACCTAGCCGTGTAACCTTGGGCAAGTTACTTAACCCCAATTGCCCTAAAGGGGCGGCTAGGTGGCGCAGTGAGTAAGAGTGCCGGCCTCGGAGTTTGATGACCCGAGATCAGATCCGGCCTCAGAAAATGAGCACCCACGCATAAATAATGACTAGCCGTGTAACCTTGAGCAAGTTACTTAACCCCAATTGCTTTAAAAAAAAAAAAAAAAAGGTACCAAGAATAATTTTAGGTGAAAAACAAGTATTAAAAGCATAGACATTGCCCTGTAAAGCAAAGTAAAGGACACCAATACAGAAAACATTTTTCAATTATGACTTTTAGCAAAGATGAGGTTTAGCCTGAAAATTCTGAATATAGGTACCAAACAATGAATGACAAGAATAATAAAATAGGGCAGCTATGTGGCACAGTGAGTAGAGCACTGGCCCTGGAGTTAGAAGGACCTAAGTTCAATCCACCCTCAGACACTTAACACTTACTAGCTGTGTGACCTTGACCAAGTCACTTAACCCCAATTGCCCTGCCTTTCCCCTCCAAAAAGACAAAAAATAAAAAATAATTTTAAAAAATAACAATAAAATAAAACAAGATCTAGAAGTTATCCCAAGTGTCTCCCTCCCCGGCCTGACAAATCAGGAATAAAATCTACTCAAACATCTACATATTTATTGAGTTCACCCAGACTGTCAGGGCCTACACCTCCCTGCCCCACCAGGCAGCTTTCCCACTACCAGCTTTCACTCTGCTCACTCTTTCCACTTTCTCTTCAGGAACCTGAATAGTACAAGACCTCCTTGACACACACAAACCCTTCTGCTAGAATTAAAGCCTCCCCTGTCCTCCACCATCACCTTTATCTGGCCATTAACTCAGCAGCCACTAACCAACCACAGTGGGGTATTTAGCTGGGACTCAAAGGGAAAAGGCAGATAAACTAGACAGCAGCAATGTCAAGGGTAACAGAACAGCAACTCACCTTGAAAGACCTGACAGAGGAAATCCCACTGTCTGCCTGTCTCTGATAGTCATAACGGGAAAAGGGCCCTTTAAGGACAGCTCCAGTGTGTTTTAAGTCTACCGTTTCCTCTACAGCAATATTGCCCCAGTGAGAGACTTCAATGACCCGTGTCATGCTAGTGATGGTCAAGAAAGGGCTGTTGTTCTCATAATGCACCTTAAAAGGATCCTGTCAGAGAAAAAAAAACAAATACCTTTGATTTTAGGTAAAAAGTGATGAAGGGGATTTAGTACTTCAAAAGTTTAAACGCAATTAGCATTGTGTTTTTCTTTGTATCCTTCAGGGTGACGGGCACCCTACATTATAGAGAGTACCCTGTGCAGACAAGAAATATGTTCCATTATCAGGCAGGTGGTGGCAGAGTGGACAGATAAAGCATTGGGCTTGGAGTCACAAATTCCAAGTTCAAATCCAGTCTGACACATACTAGTGGTGTGACCCTGGACAAATCACTGAATCTCTGTCTGCCCCAGTTTCCCCAACTGTAAATGGAAACAATAATAGCATCTACCTCCTAGGGTTGTTGTGAAGATAAAGGGAGATGATATTTGTAAAGTGCTTAACATAATGCCTTGCCAGGGCCCATGGTAATCAATGATTATTCCATTCCTGCAGGTGGTCAGCCTATGAGGAGTAACATACTTGGCTTCTGTCTTCTCTGAAGCAGGCTTAGGCTAAAAAGTTTACCTGACTGAAGGGAGGAATATCCTTGAAGGGACCATACTCCAGCACATCATCAGAGCGGGTAGGATTGCCAAGCTTGGTATAGCTTTCAACATTTCGGGAGGCCAGCTTCACTCGCATGGTCTGTGTCTTGGTTGCATAGGGTGAATAGAAATAATGGTTCCCCTCAAAAACCACAAACTGCTTCTCTGACTGGGTGATCTGGGTTGGATACGGCTGCAGAGCATGAGTGAAGACCGTCTCAATGACCACTCGGATCCTGGCGCCTCCACCTAGCGAATAGGGAAGCTTCACTGTGAATAATTTCCCACTGCAGAAGAAATAGAGAAAGGATTAAAAAGCATAAAAGCTCTAGCAGTTCAAAGTTACAGGATCACTTTGCAACAAAGATCTTCCAAAGACCTAATTTCAATCACTGTAGGCACTCATCCCCCTACATGGATTTCAACCCTCTTATAATTTAGCAGATGAGCTTACAGTCAGTCACACATAATTTAGTAGCTATGACTATAAAGGAGTAGAGCATTTAGAATACAAGATTCCAGAATAGTGATGATGGTGATGGTGACAATAGCAGCTATTTTTTTTTTTTAATTTTTTTTTTTTTTTTAAAGCAATTGGGGTTAAGTAACTTGCTCAAGGTTACACGGCTAGTCATTTGATTTATGCGTGGGTGCTCATTTTCTGAGGCCGGATCTGATCTCGGGTCATCCAAACTCCGAGGCCGGTGCTCTTACTCACTGCGCCACCTAGCCGCCCCTTTAGGGCAATTGGGGTTAAGTAACTTGCCCAAGGTTACACGGCTAGGTTTTTGTTTGTTCGGATTAAGTGTCGGAGGCCGGCTCCGAACTCAGGTCCTTCTGATTCCAGGGCCGGCGCTCTATTCACTGCGCCACCTAGCCGCCCCTAGCAGCTATTTTTTTAAAGCAATATAAACTTCATCTCCAGTTCAAGGATACACTAATGACCAAACCTTGTAAGTACAAAGAAATAAAATCAAGGAGAGGTCAGACAGAGGTATGATTGAAGTAAACTTTTCTTATAACTCCTTGTTTTTCATAGATGTCACTAAAGCAGTTATTATCTGCACTTGTTTTTCTTCCCTTAAAAAAACAACATCTATATATAATTCCTTTCTGGTTAACCAGTCAGTTAAGAATAAACTATGAGAAACAATAATACGTTATGAAAATTACAAAGTAGTACAACTTAATTCGGATTGGAAAAAAAAGAATTCTACTGATCCAACCTATTGGTTTAGAATCCTTTGTCACAAACCAACAAATGAAAAGGAATTTATAACAAAGGCAGTATGTTGTAATGCAAGGGCAATGGAATTGGTATATAAAAGCCTACCAGGTTCTGTACATACTAACCAATGGACTGAAGAAGCAAGTAATTTCACCAAACTGTGCCTCAGTTTCCTCGGTATAAGATGGTGATAATAATATCCATCCTACTACCTACCTCACAAGGTGGTGAAAAGATGAAAACCTTTTGCAACCTGTGACTTCATGGATGTGGGAAAAGCCCACTCAAGAACTTCCTATAACTCAGAGTATTAGAAAGCTACAAGGTTAAGTGACTTGACCAGTATGCAGACAGGGCAGAGACCAGACTAGAGCCCAATAAATCAGCAAACATGTATTAAATGCCTACTATGTGCCAGGCACAGTCCTAAGATATAGGGAAAAGAAACAACAGAATAACACTCCCTACACAGGCCCCAAGGAGCTTACATACTAATGAGGAAAACAACACATGAATAAATAAGCACTCAATAATACATTAAAAAATAGAAGGAAAGTAACCTTAGAAGGCTTAAGTCACTGGAGGAAACTGAAAGGTCTCATGCTGAAGGTAGTTCGTGGTCTTAATCTGAAAGAAGTCAGGGATATAAAGAGACAAGAGATGGAAGTGAGGAGAAAGGGTATCCCAGATGGGGGAAAGCCAGTACAAAGCAGAGATGGAGATAGAGCATCATGTGCAAGAAACAGCAAGCAGGTCATTCTCACTGAACCCAGAGTGTGAGGAGGGGAGGAAAAGTAGGATTACACTGAAAATGTGGGAAGGGGCCAGGCTGTAAAGAGCTTTTAAAAGAGAGAGGCCTTCACATTTGATCCTGAAGGTAAGAGAAAGTCTCTGGAATCTACTGACCAGGACATAACACTGGCAGCTGAGTGGATAATGGACTGACATGAGAAGAGACGGAAGGCAAGGTGACTGATTTTGAGGTCACTACCAACAGTCTAATCGAGAGGTAATGAAGGCCTGAATTAGAGACATGGCCAGATAAACAGAGAGAAGATTGTGTATGTGAGGAATACTGTCAAGTTAGACAGGCAACAAGCCAGCTATATAAGATCAGTGAGACTCAGAACCTGGGAGCTTGGGAGGAAGCTGGTCCTTCCAAGAGTAAGGGGGAAGTATAGATGAGGAGAAGGTGGGGGAATGATGAACTCTGTCCTGGACATAGTGAGTTATGAGGTGCCTGTAGAATATTCAATTGGACAATTTCTAATAGGCAATTGGAGGTCCAAGATTGGAGCTAGATTAGACACAGATCTTGAAAATCATCTGCATAGAAATAATAACTGGACCCATAGGAGCTGATGAGATTACCAAGGGAGACAGCATGGAGAAAAGGAAAAAAAGGAAGAGGACCCAGGAAAAAGCCTCCAGGTCCGCTCACAGTTTGGGGGCATGACAAGTAAAAGGATCCGGCAAAGGAGATGCAGAAGGAATGGTCAGACATGGAGAAAGAGAATCAAAAGGAATCAGTGCCACAAAAACCCAGAGAAGAGCAACTATGGAGGGAAGTGATCAACAGTGTCATACATGGCAGAAAGTCAGTGAGAGAGCAAGAAGACTGCCTTGCTATGGTGAGAGTCCAGTTGAAATTAAACAATGTAAATTTTTAGTGGACCCAATTAGTACTATTTTCTGACTTCCTCCAATTCGATTCAACAGCTTGTGTGTAGCAGAGGAAAAGGATGATGAGAGTAATCCAGGGCTAGGATTTGGCAAAGCAATGGCCAAAGGAAAGGGGGGAAGATGGCAGATTAGGGCAGCCACCCAGCTGAATTCTCCCAAAAACCCCCCAAATCAAATCTAAGAACAGCAGAGATTTTTCTGGCCTATGAAAACTAAAGAGGTTGGCAGGAGAAATCTCTAACACTGTGGTGGAAGTCTGTTTGGAACACACACACACACACACACACACACACACACACACACACACACACACACACACACACACACACACATATCATAGAGGTGGCAACAACAGCAGCTATAGGAGTTCTCAGCCCAGAGACAGTGAGGGGGTCAGAGAGAGATCAGAAAGAGATTGCAGGGGACCCTTCACTAGTGCTGATTAGCAACTCTATTGTCCATAGGCAGTTCTAGGTCACAATTCTAGGTCAGAGAGGAGCATCAAAGCTGCAGAGGACCAGGGACTCTTCCTTGGTAAAGACCAGAGCAAAGACTAGAATAGTGACCATACCTCTCCCAGGATCATACAACCTTGGAAGCACTAAAAACCTGCAGACCCTCAGAACTAGCTCTGAAAAAAGAAGCACAAAAAAGCCTGAAGCTTGAGACAATGCCTCCCCCATCCTCACCCCACCAAGAAGAGCCCAACTTTAACATTAAGTTCAAAGTCAAGAAATAGGCTAGGAAAATGAGCAAACAAGAACAAAAACATTTGAACACAAAAAGCTACTATGGTGGCAGAAAAGACCAAGTTGTAAACTCAGAAGAAGACAACAACATGAAAACAGCAAACAAAACAGTCTCAAAGAAAAATGCTAATTGGACCCAGGAAGTATAGAAATGAGTACTGAAATTTAAGAAGCTGATTATAAACAAAACTTGATAAATATTCATCTGACCGCTTACCTTTTGCCTTTAAGTTTTATTTCTCTTACTTCCAAATGATTTTCTTCCTCTTCTTCTCCCTTTAACTGTAATAGAACACAGTTATTTTTTATATTTTCATATCACAAATTCTGAATCCATTTTCATTTGACTTATAACTTCAAAAATAACAACCTTCAACATGCAAAAGCTTTTCAGGAACAACAGTGCTACCACCTTCAGTAGCTTACATGTAATGAGATCACCAATGACAATAAATTGTGACTCCACAAAAACCCTTCACATGCTTGAAAGTCAAATCTTCTACAATGTGAAACATCCTCAAGTAAAACAACATAAGGGTGACTAGAACTTGTGTCACATGTAACCTTAACTCTATGCAGTTTCCATTATTTTCTTAAAGGATGGATGTATTCTTTATACATTAATACCAACATTTTTCAAAATTTAAAACTCTTATTGCCATTTAAAACTGTCTTCATTTATAAGCTGCAATGACTGTCCTTCTGACTGTTTCACTCATTCCATACTGCTTCCATAAAGGCTTCCCCTATTTCTTCTAATTCTTCCCATCAGCTGTCCCGTCTGGTCAGTGTCAGATCACAGCTCTAGAGTTGGAAGGATGGGACAAATCACATTTTGACAGAGGAATAAACAGACCCAGACAGTTTAAGTGGTCTGCCTACTGGGTGGCCCAACTGATATTTGAACACAGGTCCCCATGCTACATTCAGGGCTCTTTCCACATCTGTTCCATTACATATCACAACTGATTCAGGCTTTCCCCTATCAGTGAACACTCAAATTTGTTTATATGATGTTATGAAAATAGTACAAGGTCCAGAAATGCTATTCCCCCTTCATTTCTGTTCCTCCAAATTTTATTATTTTGTCTAGCTCTATAAAGTATCCCCTTGGTCATCTGATTGGTATAGTGCTAAATCTACAAATCAATTTAGGTGGTCTTGGGATTCTAAAATGCCACAGTCTACTCACAGTATCTGAATACTGAATAGCCCTACAGTTACTTAAGTTGCTGTTTCTTTCTTTAAAGAGTATTCGGAACTATATCTAAAGAATTAAATGTGCCCTGATAGATTTGATTCCAAGATAGCTTATGCATTGCATAACTAATGGGACTTTCCTTTCTAGTATATCCTCTTCTGGATTTGGTTATTGTTATATTAAAAAAAAAGTTGATTTTTGTGAGTTTACTTTGAATCCTACTAGATTCAAATGGAAAGGAAAAAATAATCATGAACAATGGTACACCTTTGATCACTTTGGTTGGCCAACCATATTACTAGTCTGGGGTCACCATGTTTTTCATATTTGTGATCTTAATCCCACTTAAGCAAAAGTATTACAACTGGTTAAGAGTACCTGGAAAGATGGCACACTTCTGTGTTTTCTCAACAGTAATAACAAAATATGGCAAGAAATAACATGCCAAATACCAGTAACTGACATATATACTGTGCTTTAAGAATCACAAAGCAGCACAGCACCTATATCATTGCCCTATTACTTTCTCCCCGTCACCTACAACCTGTTACCAAGATCTGTCCAGTGTTCTCCCTCTGACACTGCCCTCAGCACCTCATACCTCCACTATTGTTGGCTGCTGGTTGGCCTCCCTGCTTCAAGTCTCTCCTCACTTTAGTCCGTCCTTCTAGCACAAGCTAGTCAGTCAATAAACATTTATTAGGAGCCTAGAATGTACCAGGTACTATGTTAAGCTTTGGGCATATAAAGAAAGGGGAAAAGACAGTCCCAGCCCTCAAGGAGCTTATAATTAAATGGAAGAAGATAACACACAAAAGGAAACTGAAATGGGTAGGGAGAAGGCATGGCTAAGTCCAGAGGGGTGCAGCCTGGGGTACAGAGAACTGAACAGGTATGAGCTCTGGGGCTGAAGTGATATTGCAAAATGACAAGATTACAGGGAAATGATGGAGACTCCAAAGGGCTATTGCCAATGTTAATTGAAGGTCTGACCATGTTACCCTCCCAATTCAATAAACTCCAAAGACCGCCTATTGCCTCTAGGATCAAAAATGAAATCCTGTGTTTAGCTTTTAAAACCCTTTATAACTCAGTCCATCCTACCTTTCCAGTGTTCTTACATCTTACTCCCCTCTATATCCTCTCCAACTCAAGCTCTCTGGCCTTGCCACTCACTGCTGGGATAAGGCAACAAGACACTCCACCTCTGGACTCCCTTCACTGTCACTGGCTGTTCCCCATGCCTGGAATTCTTACAACTCTTCACCTCTACTTCCAGGTTTCCTTACACTGTCAGCCAAAAATCCCACTGTCTACAAGAAACCTTCCCTGGTCCTCCTTAATGTTAGTGTCTCTGGGTTCATCTTGCATGTACCCCTACTAGAATGGGAACTCCTTGAGGGAAGAGACTCTTTTTGCCTTTTTTACATCCTCGGAGCTTAGCACTGTGCCTGCTCAATCAGCAGACACTTCAATACTTCTTGACTTGTCTTCACAGCTTCAAAGTTCCCAGAGGCACACTGAGGCAAGTCAGACATCAGGGCATAAAAGAATGCCAATCCTGCAAGCCACAGGTTCTTTTCCAAAACTGCAGCCCTCTGGGAATTAAAATGGGGGCAAAGCAGCATAGACCAGGGAAGCATGTGGGGAAAGTAATAATGGGGACAGAGAAGAATAATGGATAACAAAAACTGGAGTTCTGGAAACCAGAGTTCTGATTCCAGCTCTACTACCAGGCATATTACACATCATCTTCCTGGACATTTGATTTTCTAATTGGTAAAATCAGGAGATTCAAATAATCTTAAAGGCTCATTTCAGTTCTAACTCTATGAAATATGAATGGAGCAAGAGACTTACCTCTTGCAAAAATCATGGAAACTGCAATCAAAGTTTACACCTAAGTTTCTGGAAAGTGCAGAACAGCCCCAGTCTTAAAACAGGCTGCCCACAAATTCTGCCATAATTTGCACAACAGTTGGACAAGAATACTGATTCTGAATGAATGCAGACAAGGAAGACTGAAGGCCTTATAGACCAATGAAACTAATCTCTGCCTATATAAACTTGGTTTACAACTATCCTTCAGCTATATACTCTTAGACAACTTGTTTCTGTAATAATATAAAACACCCTGCTTTAATGAGGGTTGGACTTAGTAAAAAAAAAATTATTTTCCATATAAAAAGAAATCAGTACCCATTTAAACAGAACTTTTTCTCATATTTCAGAAAATAGTTGGAGAGAAATTTAGCTCCAAAACTTATTTAAATCATGTCTTCCACACTCTGCCCTTCATGAAAAGAATTCAAAAGTCAAATCTGAAACCAATGATGCCAGAGACTATAACTCTATGAACGCAATTTTACAACTAAGGCAACTAAAGGTGTAATTTTGGTCTCTAAGTCAGAGTCCAAATTATCCTACTCTTAACACAAGTCAAGGTGACCACTTACTAAATGCTACCCTGATGGCAATGTAAATCAAAACTGTAAGCAGCCTGACTCTCCTCCCATACCAAAAGTGGAGAAGTTTCATAAAAGCAGTTAGAGGACAGAAAGTAAATAAAAGAAAAAGCAAAAGCAGCTTCCACAATCTGTATAGAGCCCTGGCCCTGACCTCCTATTTACTCAGAATAACCGTGGACATGTCACTTAACCTGGTTTCCTCTGGAAACACCACTTCAGTATTCGGTCTGAAGTGCCCTTAAATTGTAAGGATTAAGGATTAGGAGATCGTGTTTCTTGTCTGCTTCTTCGCTTCTGGTCCCTGACATTTATAAAGCACCAGCGGGTGCCAAGCGGGCAGCCCCTGCTCTCCAGGAACTCAGTGTCCCCGAAGAGAACATGCAAATCTGGGGGTGACCTGAGGGGGACACACCCTGGGATTAAAGAGGATGGGAGAAGCCCCTGGGTGGGGGGCTAAGTAAGGCTCTGAGGCAAAGGCAAAGCTCCCGGAGTCCTGGGGATGGGGAGGGCGGGGGGGGTGCAGCCAGCTTGGGGACAAGGCCCAGGTCCCCGGAGGCTGGCGGCATTCCGGTCTGGGGCTGGGTGCGGCGTGGCGGGTCTCCGCCGCGCACCCCAGCCTTGTGCTTACGTGTCAGTCAGCGGCAGGCAGGTCACACGCGGAAGTCCGAGGAGGGAAGGGGGCGCGGGGAGGCCCGGGAGGGGGGCAGGGCGCGGCGCTGGGGCGGGGGGGGGGGGCTGTCGGAGGGGGGCGGCCCAGCTGGGGGGCGAGCAGGTAAGAGATCGGGGCGCGGGGGCCGCGGGAGATCCTGCCGCTCGGCCCAGTCCCTTCGTCCATCCCCCCGGCTCACCTGCACGCCGAGGTGGGCCAGCCGGGCCTCGAGCACCGGCTCCAGCGCCAGCAGGAAAGAGGAGACGGGCGCGGCCGAGCCACCCGGGTGCGCCAGCAGAACATCGGCCGTCACCTTGGCCAGGTGGCTGCTCAGGTCCACAGTGCGCTTCACGTCCTCATTCACCAGCTGCGTCTCCGAGGCGGCGGAGGCGGCCGCTCCGTGGGCCGCCCCCACGGCCCACAGCAGCACCAGCAGACGGGCAGCGGGCGCCTCCATGACCGCGGACCGAGCAGACCCTGCACGCGCAGGCGCGGACGCAGGCGCAGAAGGCGAGAGCAGGACCAGGCCCAGCGGCCTCGCGAACCTGAAGCTGAGGCTTCCTCTTCCCTTCTCTGTCCTTCCTCGCGCCACCGCGAATCCGCTCATTGGGTGGAAGGCGGGGCCACAAGATGGCGGCGCCCGGGGGAAGGGCGGGGTGGCAGGGGTTCTGCTGAGGACCCCGTCTCCTAGGCAACCGGGGCATAGCTGGCAGGCGCCTGAAAGCAAACTCATTATCATTAACACCCCAGCTATTAAGTAACGAGTTTTTATAGCACTTTCCTTGGAACAACCTGTGAGGGCTGCGCTTCAAATAGTCTTTAGCTCCACTTTACAAATGGAGAAACAGGTTCGGAGAAGCCAAGCAGCCTCACCTTTTCACGTGGTTAACGGAGTATCCAAGACTTCTCCGAGGTCATCTAGTCTGGATGCTGGACTTGGGGACTGACAGACCTGAGTTCGAGTTATGCCTCAGACCCTAGCTAGACGAGTCACTGCACTGTGCCTCAGTTTCCAAATCTGTAAAATGTCACTTCCATCTCCAGGTTGTTCTGAGGATAAAATGAAATAATCTCTGTTTTTTATATGTGTATTGATGTGTGTATATCTATGTGTGCACATCTATTATATGCATAATACATATATATATAAGCTACATAAATGCTACTGACTCCAAAAGCCTCTTTTTACAGAGAAGGAAATTGAGGCACAGAAAATTAAAATGATTTCACCATAGTAGTGGTGGCAAAGCCAGGATTTCAACCTCGTTCTGGCTCCAAACTGAGGTGTCTTTTTAAAAAATATATTATATGCTATCGATATATGGGGTGGTTTGTTTTTAACCTTTACTTTGGAATCCGTCCTCTTTTCTTCCCCTCTCCAGTAAGTCGTCTCTTGTAATAAAGGAAAGAGAAGGGGGAGAAACAGTTTAATAACAACACATCAATAAGACTAACACATATGACAGTTTATGTAATATTTCATATTCAGAAATCTATCTCAAAGCACCATTTTTGCAGACTAATGCAGCATATAGTTCACTATGTTATATAATTCACTGTGTTATATAGTTCACTATGATCTGGGAGGTGGGGCAATGAAGAGTCGAATGGAGCAGAGAAGGAAAATCATAAATCTTTTTGTGAAATGTAACTGCCTGTAAAATCCTAGCCAAGAGTCAGGTGTCAGAGGGAAATCTGCAGGGTTAGGGAGCACTTCTGTGGCCCCATCCGCAGGAGGGTTTGGTCAGTGCCTAAAGGACCGCCCTGGAATGCCAGATGTGTATCAGATGGTGAAATTTAGTATGTCACCAAACCTGTCTCGGCAGGGAACTACAATTAGCTGCTGAGGATACACTTTGATGTGGGATAAGTCCTCAAGAGGCTAATTAAGCCTGGAAACTTCCTCAGGCTAGGGCTGTTTCCTAAAAACCTATAGCCTGGGAGGATGAACACCCAAGTAAAATGTGGGTTCAGAAACCTGTGTTGCCCGGGTGGCTAGAGAAGAGGAAACTCATCCCTGGAGTTGTCTCTGCTTAACTTCAAGGAAGGAATCAATGAACCTCAGAGCTGGAGGACATTACTTGCTGTTCCTTAATCAAGACACTGCATCTTCCAACCACATGCCTTTTCACTGACTGTCCACCAGGCCTGACCCTCTGCCTCCTCATCTCAGTGGCTTCCCTGACTTTCCTGAGATCCCAAGTAAAACCCCACCTTCTGCAAAAAGCCTTTTCAGAGCCAGCTTAATGATAAGACCTTCCCTCTATTAATAATCTCCAGCTGATCTCTGGTGCATCTTGTTTGGACATAACTTGTTTGTCATCTGCTTCATTAATCTGTGAACTTTTTTTAAGGTAGTGATGGTTGGGTTACTTTTTGTTTTCTTTCTTCATAGCCCACATTTAGTACAGTGCCTGACATATGGAAGGTGCTTATTCGATGCTTGTTGACTTGGATGTGTTGCCCTGAGAAGCCATCTAATTCAACCTGGTATCTGGCTGAGAATCCCTCTACAGCAACCCCAGCAAGTGGACATTCAGACCACCCGATGCCCTCCAGTGATGGTAACCTGCTAGCTACAGGAGTCACTTAATACAGTTTTAAATAGCTCCAATTGTTAGGAAGTTTTTGTTTAGTTTCTCTTTAATTTTCTCTCATTTCCACGAGATCTATCATCTATACCAAAACAAAACAAGCCTAATCCATCTTCCACAAATACCTGAAGAAAACTATCATGTCCCCCCCTATCCCAGGCCTTTTCTTTTCTAGGCTAAACATGCCCAGTTCCTTCAGCTGATGTTCATATGGAATCAACCTGAGACCCTTCACTATTCTTCAGCTAATCAAGGTCCTCTTCCTAAGATGTGGTAAGAAAATTTCTAGATGGAATCTTACTAGGACAGAGTGCCATGGGATGAACAGTCTCATCCTGAAAGCTGTCCTTGAGGTAATAAATACAGGCTAAGATCACAGGAGTTTTTCCATTTGCCAAGTCAGTTAACTCATCCTGAGTCTGAAGTCCACTAAAAATATAGGATCTTTTTCAGACAAACTTCTGTCCAGACAGATTGGTTTCCAAATGGTACCTATGAAGAATTCTGAGCATTGGAGTGACAAAGGTAAAAAGTGACATTCATTCTTTCATTCAATAAACAAATACTTATTAAGCACCTTTTGTAAACAAACAAGAACTCACTTTTATGGAAATGCTTTCTTCACACCAGCCTTGTAAGATGCTAATATTATTATCCTTATTTGAGAGTCTGTCTCTCTAATCTGTCCAAGATCCCTTCAGCTCTGGACCTCAGATGTACCCTGCACCCCTTTGGCCCTTCGTTTGGATTGGGTGGCTCTTCCAAGAATCTCCATTTAAGGAGGATTCCCAGGCCAGCCATCTCTTCATTTCTCACAAACCTGCAATCTGGACTTGCTGGTTCCCCTTCCCCCTCTCCACTTTCAGTTTCCTTTCACGAGTTATTTTCCCCCAGTAGAATGTAAGCTCCCAATGGATTGATCAATGGTGCTGAGTGTCATTCACTCAACACACATTTATTAAGTCTCTACAATGTACAAAGTATGAGAGATACAAAGATATGACACACAGAAGGACCTGAGTTCGGAGCCGGCCTCCGACACTTAATCCACACAAACAAAAACCTAGCCATGTAACCTTGGGCAAGTTACTTAACCCCAATTGCCCTAAAGGGGCGGCTAGGTGGCGCAGTGAGTAAGAGCGCCGGCCTCGGAGTTGGGATGACCCGAGATCAGATCCGGCCTCAGAAAATGAGCACCCACGCATAAATAATGACTAGCTGTGTAACCTTGAGCAAGTTACTTAACCCCAATTGCTTAAAAAAAAAAAAAACCAAAGATATGACACAGGGCTTGCTCTGAAGGTTCAGACCTTCCAATTTAATAGGAAGAGAAGACACATACAAAGACTTACAAAGAAATGGAGGGATAAATTCAAAGCAGAGGTCCGGACTAAATGCTATGAGAAATTTGAATACAGAGGAGGAGATAGATGGAGGAAATCATACTAGAGCTGGGACTCTTTGAGTAGAATATGTGAAACCACAAAAGGCTTTTGGGCATAGGAGCATGAATATATCGTATATGTATGGGAGTATGAATATAATGAATATATTGGGAAGATTATTTGGGCAGCACTGTGAAGTTAAACAAATTGGAGAGAGCACAGAAAAGACTGGTCACCTTCCTCAAAGGCCTAATATCTGGCTTTTTTTTTTTTTTTGGCTTTTTGGAAGGGGGAAGGCAGGGCAATTGGGGTTAGGTGGCTTGCCCAAGGTCACACAGCTAGTAAGTGTTAAGAGTCTGAAGTCAAATTTGAACTCAGGTCCTCCTGACTCCAGGGTTGGTGCTCTATTCACTGTGCCACCTAGCCACCCTAGTCTCCGCTTTTAAAACTGTCTTGGCTGGGGCTTCAGCAAGGGGTGTGTGTGTGTGTGTGTGTGTGTGTGTGTGTAAGCGTATGCGTGCGCCCGTGCGTGAGCACTCGAGTGCCGAGTGCTCATACTCTTCCATAACACTATTCCCACAGTCTCTTTTGTCTTCATGTTGTCTTCCTTCTGGCAGCTTTTTCTCAGCTACCATCCCACTGGTGCTGGCTTCTACTATTATCTAGCAGATGGCACTCATCACCTATTCCAGGGGACCAGCTGTCCAGCCCAGGTGGATAGGTCACCCTGGAGCCTTTGACTACCCCAACATCTACATATCATAAATACACTATTCAATCAAAAAGCCTCTTTTTTTTTTCTAAACCTTGTTTTGTTATTTTCAGATATCTCTAAAATGAAGAAAGGGAGAGACAGAATTGGCTGCTTCTGGTGCAGGAACCCTGACTGAGGGGGAAGGAAATATTATAGTCTGCTATATTTGGTATAGAAGAGACCTGAACATATTTGTAAGCAGAGGGAAAGGAATGAAAAAAGGGGGGGATTGAATATGTATGAGAGAGAGGGCATAATTGAGAGATAAAAATCACAGAGGGAAATGGGATTGATTTAAGGGTAGAGGCAGGAGGTTTAGATTTGGTCAGGGATACATATAATTGGGGGAAGATGAAATACTAGGAAAAAAAGTGTAAAATCATAAAATGAAATGTAATGGGATTAAATGTCCTGATGATCTAGATTTTAAGATCTTTTCAAATCCTGGCTCCATTGTTCATGTATTAAAATATCATCAGCACATGTATGCCTTTAAACCAAGTTGTTTGGATAAAGGGTAGAACAGCATAGATCCATAGGATTCTTTACTAGGGGTCCCTTTCCAAAGAGGTGATATAAAGATATAAAAGAGTCATACATATGCTCAAGAAACAATAAAGAGTTCTCTGTTGCTCTAAAAGTTAGGTGATAAAAGGTAATTTCTACCACACAAATTCCTAAAGCAGTCTTTTTCCTCTTAAAGCGACTGTTACATTCCACCCTCTAGAACTGAAAATAAGTTTTATTTATAACAACTAGTATGTTAAAGATCCATTTTTAAAAGTATGTTTTTATCTTTTCTACCTTCCACTGGCTCTCCCAGTGCCCTAGACACCAAAGACCCACAAGTGGATTTGATGGAAGGTGTTCAATAAATAAATGAATGAAATACACTCCCATAATGTCACCCCCTCCCCCAGCATGTCACATAACTAAAATAACATCCTCACTCTACCCCTTCCTTCCCCTACAACAGATGCAAGAGACACAAATAATAGAGGAGACTCTCAAAGAGGAAAAGAGATGAATTAGAAAAAGCATAAGATTGGAGTCAGAAGAGCAAAGGCTCAACTTCTGAGTCTGCTGCTTTCTACCTGGATTTTACACAAATTGTTTCTCTGTTCCGGACCTCAGTTTCCTCACCGATAAGATGATAAGAGTTAGACTATACTTCTAAGGCCTCTTCCAGCTTAAAATGATCTATGAGGGTGTAATGGAAATGCATATTTAAAGATCTTCCCTGCCCCTAGCTTAAGTGCACCTGGAGCCTGTGGTGGGAGGCTTGTTTTTCAGGAAAGCCCACACCTTGACACTTTGTGATTGGGCAGTGGGTCAAGAAGGTTGTTACATTCTCTGAGCCAGGAGAAGGCTATATAAACCCTTAGGAGAGGCTTTGCTTTGGGGCTCACTTTGAGAAGTGTTGTGTGATTTGACCAGATGAGACTCTGGGAAGCCGTTGTTGAGAGCCCCCCGGCTTTGAAAACCCAGATGTTGATGCTTCCCTCTCTGGTAACTGTGATTTGGTATTGATATAATGGTTGGACAGTTTGGAAGCCTGTCTGTTTGATCTGTAAGTTCTGTAACTCTGAAGTTCGGGGTGCTGACCTTTTCCCCCTGAACTAGGTAATGTGTGTTTGTTTGATTAAAGTAAGCTTGTTAACTGATTTTGAGTTGCTTTCCTTTTGAAAAGCAGATCTAAGAACCTGTGTTGGCAGTCACTCTGGGGATATTGGGGTGCTTGCTGCTACAGAGGGGTAGCCAGGTATAGTGGACGGAGTGCAGGAATAGGATTCAGGAAGACTGGAGTTCCAATACCACTTCAGTCATTTGTTTAGATAGAACTAACATTTCTGGGGAGAGGGCATGCCAAGCCCTTTTCAGGTCTACTCATCCACCTTTGGTGTTCACCTGTCACCCAACTCTCACCTGTGGTCCCAAGAGCCATAGTGTGCACAAGGGCCACGCCATTGTAAACCAATCTTGGTAGATGGGCTGAGCCAGGTTGATGGTAACCAACAGGCCTCAAACCTATGAGTGAGTTAGGGGGGATGGTTATCCCACACATGTGAAGATTTCCCTCATGGGTATAGGCACATGAGAACAATTCGTTCTAACCGCTATGAAGATGGTTGAAGCAGGTGCTGTGAATCACTTAAAGCTTGGCCAAATATGGAAGACACCAAAGTCATCCATTGCCACAAAAATATGAGCTGGTTACAGGTCATAGAGGACCATAAGAAGGATTTTGAAAACCAAATAAGAGAAGTGGACTTAAAATTGGGAAGATAAATGAGAATGATGCAAGAAAATTATAAAATGAGAGTCAACAACCTGACTGAAGAAAATAACACCTTAAAAAATAGACTAACTCAAATGGCAAAAGAGGCTTAAAAAGGCAATGAGGAGAAGAATGCCTTAAAAAGCCAAATTTGCCAGATGGAAAAAGAATCTCAAAAGCTCACTGAAGAGAATAATTCCTTCAGAATTAGACTGGAGCAAATAGAAGCTAATGACTTTATGAGAAAGCAAGATACTATTAAACAGATCCAAACAAATGAAAAAATAGAAGGCAATGTGAAATATCTCATTGGGAAAACCACTGACCTGGAAAATAGATCCAGGAGAGATAATTTAAAAATTATTGGACTACCTGAAAGCCATGATAAAAAAAAAAATAGCCTAAAAATCATCTTTCAAGTAATTCTCAAGGAAAATTGCTGTGATATGCCAGAACCAGAGGGCAAAGCAGAAATTGGAATAATTCACTGATCACCTCTTGAAAAAGATCCCAAAAAGAAAACTCCTAGGAATATTATAGCCAAATTCCAGAGTTCCTAGGTCAAGGAGATAATACTGCAAGCAATCAGGAAGAATCAGGATAACACAAGACCAAGCAGCTTCTACATTAAGGGATAAAAGGCTTGGAATATGATATTCTGGAGGTCAAAGGAGATGGATTAAAACCAAGACTCACCTACCCAGCAAAACTGAGTACAATGATTCAGAGAAAAATATGGTCATTCAATGGAAGAGGATTTTCAAGCATTCCTTTGGAAAAACCAGAGCTGAAAATAATGTTGTTGGACTGGACCAAGGGTTCTTAACCTGCAAGTCCATAAACTTGGGTTTTAACAATTTTGGCAACTATATTTCAATGTAATTAGTTTCCTGTGTTTTTGTTGTATGCATTTAAAAACATCTTCTTTTCTGCAAAGGGGACGGGACTGCCTAAGGGGTCCACTGCACAAAAATATTTGTTCAAGGTCCCTGCCGGCTCCAATCTATTTCCCCTCCTTCCAGCCCTCCATGGTCACCCCCCGGCAGCTGAGGATGCCCTAGGCGGGGCGGAGCGGGAGGGGACAGGCAGTGAAGCTTTGAAATGCCCATTTAAGAAAATCTGCGGTTGGAGTCCTGCGTGCCGCCACCAGAGGGCAGCAGAGCAGCTCGCTCCCTCCCTTCCCCCCTCCTCCCAGCGTCCGGCCACATCAACCGGAACACACTCCGGAAATGGTGTAAGGCAGATGCCGTACAAGACGAAGGGCCGTACTGAGACGTCCCTCCCTCCCCGGCTGGAAACGTCTTCCGAAGGCAAGGATTCTTTCTTTCCTTGTCTCCGAGGCTGGAAATGCCTTGAGGTGTCAGGGAGCTCCGGTGGAACGGGCAAATCTTCTGCCCGCCCCACTACCACCCCCACTACCACCCCCACTAGAGACAGAATAGCGGCTCTTCGAGCTGTGTGAACTCGAAAGGGCGGTGCCTAAACGCGAGGCATGCGCCATAGGCGCCAGACCTCTCGCCTGCCCCGCCCCTCCGCCCCTTCCCATCCCCACCTCCCAAGAATGGCCCCTCCTCCATCCCCCGCCCTGCGTCAGAGGGTGTAGCCCAGACGTCTCCTTCCTTCCATAAGCGCGCTACCCGGGGCGGAGCGAGGAGGTGGGGGAGGGGCGGGAGACTAGTGCCCTAGCTTCTGCCAGCCTCAGTTTTATCGTCTGTTGAATGGGAATAATAATACCTACAATACCTACTACCTTTAGGGGCTGCTGTGAGGCACCTATGGAATGAACCCCGAAGTCCGCTATATAGGCATTTGTCCCGACTCTTTTAGGGGGGGGTCAGGGACTTTTTCTACAAGTCAGCTTTACCTGCTGCTTAAAGGTAGTTCTGCCTGGTATACGGTCTTATATGGAATAATAGAGCGAGCTCATTGGTGCCACTGGAGAGACCTGGGGTCGCCTCGGACACTGGCAGCATCTGATCCTGGGCAAACCATTGAACAACCCTGCCTCAGTTTCCAGATCTGTAAAATGGGGTTAATAGCAACTGCCTCTCTGTGTTGTGAGGATGGAGAGGGAATATATTTATACAGCGCTTGGCCAACCTTAAAGTGTTAGGGTACATGCTAGCTATTATTAGCTTACACTCTTATTGAGGTAAATAAGGTCTCAATATATTGTTACAATTATTATTATGTATCAAGATTAAGGCAAACATTAAACAACTGTCTGCAGAGCCAGTCTTCCCTCAGCCTCTCTGGCTTCTTCCTCATTTCATCAGTTATCCCTGTTTTTCTCTTGTATGTTCAATCTCCAGGCTCCAATGGATTCTTTCCTAGTGTCTATAAATAGGTCTCTCAGGTCTCTCCTATTTTGATGGAAAACAGGAATTTATCCAGGACCTATGGGTTTCCTTGAGATACTAACAATGTTTATTATGCATTGTTGACTTTCACTTCTTTTGACTTTGTTGACCCATGCTGTCTTCCATTCTTGAAATTTACTTGTCTATTGATTTCCAGGACACTATTTTCCTAGTCCTCCACCTACCTCTGGCTTATTTTTCTGTTATCTTCTTTGGTCGTTTCTCTTCTTCCCCTCCCCCTCTTTATTGGCTTTCTGTAGTCTTTTGTCTTCTTTTCTTCTCTCTACACTCTCTCCCTTGGCAATCTCATTGATTCCCATTACTTCAACTGTCATCCCTTGGCAAATGATTCCCAAATCTCTTCATATTCTTATTATTTGTATCTTTCACTCTGCCTAACACAGTGCTGTACCCATAATAAGCACTCAGAAAGTATGTGTTGAAAGAATAAAGGATTTCAGATGGAGTCCTGGCCCTATTTGCCAGGAATGACATAATAAGCTGAAGCTAGAAACCTCACAGACTGTGTGAGGACAAACAGTCCCTCCAACTTCCTGACTAAACTGTCAGCCTGTGGCTGCCACAGACTGCTTCCTTAACAGCAAGGTTCATCCATGCTGCTAATATTTCTTCTTTAAATCAGAAATTGAAGATCATCCAACATGAGATGGAAGGTTGGGTAGTTCTCCATAGTAACATGTAAGGTGAACACCACTGTTCCCAGAAGAATGGGGAGGATACTTGAGATCTTAGTCATAGAATTTCAGAGTTGGAAAGAACCTCAGAGATATTCTAGTCCATTCTATATTTGAACAGCAGTACCTCTATGATCACTAGGGATTGCCCTTCTGGGTCTGTCTCCTCCTCTGCAAAATGAGGGGGGTGAATAGATAAAGGGTTCTTAACAGACTTCTTTTGCAGTGTGGTGAAAACCAGGGAGCCCTTTTCAGAATCATGTTTTTAAATGCATAAAATAAAATCCATACAATTACAAAGGAAACCAGTTATATTGAAATATAGCTACCATAGCTCTATATCCCAAAGACATCCCCCAAAAGGGAAAAGGATCTATTTATACAAAAATATTTATATCAGTTCTTTCTTTGTGGTGGCTAAGAATTGGAAATTGAGGGGATGCCTGTCAATTGGGGGCTGAACAAGTTGTGAGATATGATTGTGATGGAATATTATTGTACTATAAGAAATGATAAACAGGATGATTTCAGAAAAACCTGGAAAGACTCACATAAACTGATGCATAGTGAAGTGAACAGAACCAGGAGAACATTGTGCATAGTAACAGTAATATTGTTCACTGAAGAACTGTGAATGACTTAGCTATTCTAAGCAATACAATGATCTAAGACAATCCCAAAGGACTAATGATGAAGCGTACTATCCACCTTCAGAGAAAGAATTGATGTTGTTTGAATACAAACTGAAGCTTGCTATTACTCACTTTCTTTCATTTTTTTTTCTTTTATTAGAGTCTTCTTGTACAAAATGACTAATATAGAAATGCTTTACATAATTGCACATGTATAAACTATATCTGATTGTTTACTGTCTCAGGCAGGAAAGAGGGAAGGGAGGGATAGATTTTGGAACTCAAAACTTTAAATAAAAGTATTACACCCTGAAAAAAAAGAGAAATATTTCCATCAGCTTGCTTACAGTGGCACTCACAGTGGGACAAGCCTGTCATTCTTGCAGCTGGAAGAGGCTGAGGTTTGTGAATTGCTTGAGCTCCAGAGCTCTATACTGCAGTAGGCTAAGTCAATTGGGCATCTATACTCAATCTATCACCAATATGGTGTCCCCCAAAAATGAATTCTATCTAGGTAGAGAAGTGAATGGGCCCAGGTTGGAAATGAAGTTAACCAAAATTTCCATACTTAGTAGAAGTGAGGCTGAACTGTGAGTGGCCACTGCAATTCAAGTGTTGGGAAGGAAGGGAGGAAGGAAGGAAGGAAACAAGGAAGAAAGAAAGAAAGAGAAAGGAAGGAAGAAGGAAAGAAAGAAAGGAAGGAAGGAAGAAAAAAGGAAGGAAGGAAGAAAGAAAGAAAGAAAGAAAGAAAGAAAGAAAGAAAGAAAGAAAAAGAAAGGAAGGAAAAGAAAAGAAACAGCTATAGAAGTATTTTCTAAAATGAGCTCATAGGAGTGGCTAGGTGGGACAGTGAATAGAGCACCAGCCCTGGAGTCAGGAGGACCTGGGTTCGGATGCAGCCCCAGACACTTAACACAAATAATGATTTAAAAAAAAAAAAAACCTAGCTGTGTGACCTTGGGCAAGTCACTTAACCCCAATTACCCCCCAAAAAGCAATAAAGAAATAAAATAAAACAAAGTGAGCTCATAGACTCCAGATTAAGAACCCCTGGACTGTCTGATCTCTGAAGTTCTTTCTAGTTCTAAATTCTGTGATCCTTTAGGAAGATTAATCTAGTAGGAGCAATCAGCAAAAAGGATGAAATTAGATGAGGAAGGTAGGAAGCCCAATTAGGAAACTCTTTCAGTAGACTAGGAGAAGCTGACTCTCTCCAGGCTGGCCCCCATGCTTGCAGAGCTTTCCCTCCTTACCTCTCTTAGAATCCATAACTATCTTCAAGGTTCATCTCGAGTCCCTACTAAGCAATTACTTTGCATTTACTTTGTGTGTAGTGATATACCTGCTGTATTTCTCTCCCCCCCTTCCATCTCAGTAGAATATAAGCTTCTAAAAAGTAGAGCCTATTTCCTTTTTGTCACAGAGTGATTATCACTATGATGGATTCTAAATTGAATTCCACTGAACTAGGGTGATAGCAGTGGAAATAGAAATGATTGAATGTGCACTGATACTGAGAAAACAAAATAAGGAAAATATAGATGTTAATTGTACATAGGTAAAGAGGGTGAAGGATCAAAGACTTAGGGAAGAGGAACATTACAGTTGTCAAATATCTGAAGATTGTCCCTTCGTTCTCCTTAATAATAATATTAATAACAATGATAGCTAGCATAGTTAAGGTGTGTTTTACAAATATCTCATTCTATCTTCACAACAATCCTCAGAGGTGGGTTCTATTATTAGTCCCATTTTAAAGATGAGGAAACTGGGGCAAACAGAGTCTAGGAGACTTGCCCCGAGGTCACACAGTGTCTGAGGGTTGGGCCTATGGGCAGAACTAGAAGCCATGAGTAGATGTAAAGAGCAAGATTTAGGCTTGATGTCAGAGGGAATTTCTTAAGGATTAGTGCCATAACAAAGTGTAATCAGCTGCCTTAGTAGTAGTGGGTTCTTCCACACTCTAGGTTTTCAAGAAAAGGCTGAATGACTATTTGCTGGGAGTGTTATAGGAGGAATTTTTGTTCAGGTGTGGTTGAAGTAGTTGGTGCCTGAAGTTCCTACAGCTCTCAGATTCTGGGATTCTATAAATCATTGATGTTTCCTGCCTGATGTTTCCAAGCCTGAGTGATAAGAAGTTAGCAGTGCCATTAATAGAAATGGTGAGATTAAGGTATATTTGTTTTGTCCGCTTTTCCAGGGTTGGGGGAAGGGACATGGCCAATGTGATATTTCGTTTTACTTTACCATACACGTTTGTAAGGGAGGTTTAGTTTTTCTTGTTTGGTTATGGAAAAGGGATAAGATGAAAGAGAAAAAATGCTTATCTGAAAATAAAATAAAATTTAATTTTAAAAACAGAAGTAGCAAAGGAAAAAGAAAGAATAGGTTTGAGGGAGATAAGTTTTGAGGAGGGAATATCATAGGATCATAAGTATAAAGTTAGGAGAAACCTTGAAACCTTCCTAATCCAATACCCCCTTTTACAGATATGGTAACTGAGACCTTGATAGTAATTTGCCTGAGGCCACACAGGGAGTGAAAGAGGCAGGATTCAAAGCCACATCTTCTGACTTGAAATCAAGTGTTCTATCTACTGTACCATGCTGAGTCTTTAATGTTGAGATATTAAGGGGCAGCTAGGTGTTTCAGTGAATGGAACACTGGCCCTCGAGCCAGGAGGACCTGAGTTCAAATCTGGCCTCAGACGCTTAACACAAAAAACTATCCATGTGACTTTGGGCAAGTCACTTACCCCCAAATGCCCTACCTTCCCCCTCCAAAAACAAACAAATAAAAAGATTTTTTAAAAATATTGAGATGTTGAACTTGATGATCCAATGAGATATTACTGTATCCCACAACAGGTGTGGGAAATCTGTGACCTTCTAGGTCCTTGGGTGTGGCTTTTTGACTGAGTGCAAGTTTTACAGAATAAATCCTTTTATTAAGGGGATTTTTTTTCTCCAGTCAAAGGGCTGCACCTGAGGACCTAGAGGGCCACATGTGGTCTCAAGGCTGCAGGTTCCCCACTCTTGGAGTAGAATGTCTTAATGACAGTTGGGAATGTGAATTTGGAGGTTAAAAGAGAAAGAAAAGGCCAGACTAGAGGTACAGATTTGGGAAATAGAGTATAAGGGAAGAGGCTTGGCATGCCTTACCAGCCCAATTAGTATAGTGTAAAGGCAAGAAGAAATTTTGAATATGTAACCAAGACGGGCTGGCTATATCCAATGATGTCTTTATGAATTGTGAACCTCTTTGTTTGGGTCAAAAAGGGAAGAGTTAATTGGTTAAGCAATAAACCTAACCATGATTCTCTGGGGGCTTTAAATGGAGGAATTTCAGTAGTTGGCCAGGCAAGCAATGAATTAGTCTTTTGGTAGAAGACTCCAAGTTCAGGAGCTGAGGATTTCATTTTCACAACTGGAGTCAAGTTGTTTGGGACCCCTCCCTCCCATTCCCTCTACTGATCATGTCATTAGAGAACATGGACCAGTAGCAGATAGTTCATCTACCTGGGATCAAGGAAAATGGACTAGTTTAAGATGACATTTATAGATGGGAGCAGAGTGATACAGATTCTGAGGCATTCACCCACATAGACAGCAGCTTAATGAAGACAGTGGACTCAAAAATGGATTTCTTAGCCATAAAGTTCCAGAAATTGTGAGTTATTCCTTTGCCACATATACATCCTACACATGTGCCCCTCTTCTATTGTATTCTGTTTAAGCCTATTCTTCCCATGCATCTCTGCATATTTGTGGGAGAGTAAATGGAGCCCAGACTTTTGTGAGGAATGTTTCAGATTAACAATTCTTTTTACACCATCTTAGTAAACTACTTTTGTGAGAAATAACTAAGGGGTGGCTAGGTGGCACAGTGAGTAGAGCGCCGGCCCTGGAGTCAGAAGGACCTGAGTTCAGATTCGGCCTCAGACACTTACCACACACACACACACACACACACACACACACACACAAACAAACAAAAAAACCTAGCCCTGTGACCTTGGGCAAGTTAACCCCAATTGCCCTCCAAAAAAAAAAAGAAAAAAAAAGAGAGAGAGAGAGAAATAACTCATTCAGGCTTGGGAGGGGTGAAGATAAAAGATAAGTTTTATTTTTTTTTAATTAATTTATTAGTTTAGTTTCAGTTGACAAGATTCAATTCCATAGTTCCTTGATTTTCAAATTTCCTTTACTTCCCTCCCCCCTCCCCTCATGACATCATATAGTACAGTATAGGGTCTGCAAATGCATTCATATTAAACATTATTCCAATTACAAAGGCATATTGTACTAGGTGGGATGAAAGATGGTAAGGAAGAAGTACAACCAAACAATGAGAAGAACAAGATCATTTAGTTTGCTTCCATCAGGATTCAGGCTCAGTTCTTTCTAGTTATATCTCTGGATGGCACATTTCTCACTTTCTTGAGTCATTCGGGATTAACTTATATCACTGCATTGCTGAAAAGAGTCCAGTCTGTCATAGTTGGTCGTCACAGATATGGTATGTCTGTGATTGTATACAAATTTCTTCTGATTCTACTCTTCTCGCTCAGCATCAGTTTGTATAAGTCTCTCCAGGTAATTATGAAATCCGTCACCTCCTCGTTTCTTATAGCACAATAAAATTCCATTACATTCATATACCACAACTTGTTTAGCCATTCCCCAATTGATGGGCACTCCTTTAGTTTCCAATTCTTTGCAACCACAAAAAGGGCTGCTAAAAATATTTTTGTACATATGGTTCTTCCTCCCACTACTATGATCTCTTTGGGATATAACCCTAGGAGTGGTATGGCTGGGTCAAAGGGTATGAAATTATTTATAATCCTTTGGGCATAATTCCAGATTGCTCTCCAGAATGGTAAAGATAAGTTTTATTACAAGCCACTGTACACACCCTATAGAAACAAAAGCAAGCCTTAAAAACCTATGCCCAACTGAAAAGCCCCTCTCCTGTCTCCCCATTGCCTGGGTAATACAGGGTGTACAACTTTCCAATATGCCTATTACACAGTTCCCCTTGATATGTTCCTCCTCCTGCTACATGCTTTGTATGACCATTAGAATGAACCTTTAAGCCGCCCTGAGGAGGAGAAATTAATATTCATGAGCTTATTACCAATGAGTATTCCATGCAAGACTTAACTTTTACTCTACTTAATGAACTTCTAGTCAAAGCAAGATAAAACCAGTTGGATCCTGTTTTGCCCATTATCTTCTGTGTGAGACATAACACCTTCCTTGTGTCTCCCATTCTGCTAATTATCATTCTGAATTTATGGAAACAAATTTCTCCAATTTCCCTCTTCTGCTGGAAGATAATCTACTACTAATCTATGTTGATAGTGTCCCTGTTTAAATGTCTCATCCTTAATAGCCATAGGCAGAGAAATTCTCCTAGGTATGCTGATTAGCCTGATAAGTGAAAATGTTTAATCAACATCCCCCACTGCTTTCTTCACAATCAATTTATTTTCCTGTATTTGCTGCAAGTCAAAAGACTTTCTGGTATGTATGGATCCCCTAGATTTCATAAGTCATGTATTATGTAATTTCTGTGGAAACAAAACTTTTCATCTTTCTTCACATGTTGTAAAAACTAAATCTAGGGGCGGCTAGGTGGCGCAGTGAGTAAGAGCGCCAGCCTTGGAGTTGGGATGACCAGAGATCAAATCCGGCCTCAGAAAACGAGCACCCACACACAAATAATGACTAGCTGTGTAACATTGAGCAAGTTACTTAACCCCAATTGCTTTAAAAAAAAAAACTAAACTAAATCTACTAACTGTTAATGGGAAACACACCAATAGCTCTTGAGTGACAGTAGTAGAAGGAGCCTTAGAACCCTGAAAAAAGTAGTCAGTTATTCCTCTGGGGCCAACGTGCAAGTGGGAGTGCAGGTTGAGAGGGTATGTCCAGAGAGGATGCTACAAGGTGATATCTGCAGCCGCTATGACTAATAAATTCTCAAGAATTATGATTCTTAAGTATTTAAAACCACCATGAAGATAATTTTCAAAAATTAGCCTCACCTTTAATAAGAGGCCTGTTTCCAATGTTTCTAAAATTTCTTACTTCTCTATAATCTGTTATTCTGGTTTACTGATGTAGTTTAGGTGTTTAGGACTGTTTCAGGAAAAGATTAATCACATTAAATGAGATATTAGTAATGGGCTTATTAATAGCAATACTTATGGATGTCTGCCATACCCAGAGATTTCTATCTGATATGCTTCACTAATGCTTTTGAGGATTCTAAGATTGAAAAGGATTTTAGAGATTGTCTATTCTGATGCTCCTCATTTTGGGAATGAAACTGGGGCCAAGATAGGGAAATTGCCTAAAGTCATGCTACTAGTAAGTAGTAGATCCAGACTAGCTTTCCTGACTCCCAATCTATATTAGTTGGTGGTTGAGACTAGGTTAAATCTATGAAATTTTTGACTTTCAACCAAGTGTTGGACACCAAGGCACAAAAGATATATGACATAGGCACTGTCCTTCACCTATCGTAGCTTACAATCTATTTGGGGGGAGGTCATAGAATCTGACAGTTGGAAGAACCTCAGAACCACAACTAATCCATCCAATACCTAAGCAGGAGTTCCCTCTACTGCCACATCTACTTTAATTCAATTCGAAAACATTTATTAAGTACTTCCTAAGTGGTCATCCAGCTTCCACTTGACCTTCAGTAATGAGGGAATCCCTAGACTCCCAAGGCAACTCATTCTTTTAGGCTGCTCTAATTATAAGGAAGCTTTTTCTGACATCAAGTCTAAATCTGCCTCTCAGCAACTTCCACCCACTGCTTCTAAATTCTGCCCTCTGGGGCCAAGCAAAGCATGGCTAATCCTTCTTCCACATGACAGCCCTTCAGATACTTAAAGGCAGTTATTAGGGCATGCACACAGAAAAGAGTCTATGATTAAATGTCTAAATGGTTTGATATAAACGATGAACGTTATAGGTAGTCCCCCTAAAAGGGGAGGATGTTCTGGCAGTGGCTGAGAGGGAAGACTTCACGGGGGAGGTAGGCCTGGAACAGAGCTCTGTCTCCTTTAAAAAAAATTTTTTTTTTCACTACAAAAGTATTTCTTTTTCTCTCTCCCCCCCCCCCCCACATACACACATTAAAAAGAAAAAAGAACAAAGAACAGAAAAAACAAAATCCTTGTAATGGATATCCATAATCTTGAAAAATAAATTGTTCAAAACTATGCCTCAATCTGTAGATTTATTTAGTCCATCACCCTGTGTCATGGGGTGAGGAGCATCCTTTATCATTGATCCTCTGGACTCATAGGTAATCATTGTGTTTATCAGAGTTCCCCCACAAAGCACCTTCTTCTTCTTCTCCTCCTTTCTCTTCCTCCTCCTCCTCCTCTATGAATAAAGGCTGGAAAGAGAGAGCAGCACCACATTCTGGGGGTTGGCACTTAAAGTTGGAACTTCACCAGGGAAGAAGTGGAAGACCATTGCATATCTTTGAGGAGAGGAGAGGCATACCTTAGACAAATGCATAAGGAAGATGAATCTGACAGCGGTGATAGGAAGGATGATTTGGGAGTGACTGAAGGAGAAGCTGGAAGACCTGTTAGGCAGCCATTGCTGTAGTTCAGGCAGTGGAGCCTAACCAGGAATTTTTATGCCGTGGGGCAGGTGGTATGGCCCCTCAGTAGAGATTAGGGAGGAGGGAGGGCAGAAGGGGACCTAACCCTGCCTAACTAGAAGCTAAATTCTTGCTTTTCTCTGTTTGAAGGACCACTAGTGCTGTCAGCATGTGAATCCAGAACCCTGGGGCTAAGCCCCAGCTGTTCCCTCCTAGTTACTGTTCTGACAAGGCCAGTGGTAATGGGGACCCATATTATGATAGTAGCAATGGGGAATAGTAAAGAGAGGCCATCTGTAAATGAGATTGCAGAGAATAATTAAAGATAACAGACACAGTTTGGGATATATTGATTTTAAGCTCCCTTGTATGAATATGAACTTAGGAGGCAGAGACTAAAGATATTGATTTAGGAGTCATCTGTACACATGTTGAAGAGAGCTGAAGCTGTAAGTGTGAATGAGATTACCAAGGGGGCAGAGAGAGAAGCCCATGAAGCCAGACTTAAGGTTGTGAAGGGAGTGAGGATCCAAGAAAGGGAGCATAGAAGGAGCTGTCAGGAATGAGGATCAGAAGAGTGTGGTGTCTTGGAAGTTAAGGAAAGAGAGTATCCAGAAGAAAAAGAAGGTTTTCAATAGTGTTGGATGCTATAAGGACGTCAAGAAGGGTGGGGTGGGGCAGCTAGGTGGCACAGTGAATAGAGCACTGGCCCTGGAGCCGGGAGGACCTGAGTTCAAATCCGATATCAGATACTTAATACATATTAGCTGTGTGACCTTGGGCAAGTTGCTTATTTCCCTTATTGCCCTGTCTTCCCTCCCTCTAAAAAGCCAAATAAAAAATAAAAAGAAGGGTGGGGACCAAAAATAGTCATTGCATTTGGCAATTAGATCATTGCTCACCTTTCAGAGAGTACTTTCAGTCCAACCACATCACCCCCTTATACATTAAACTCCGGTGACTTCCTATTGCCTCCAGCAGCACATACAAAATCCTTTGGCATTCAAAGTCCTTCATAACCTAGCCCTCTCCTAACTTTCCAGTCTTCTTATACCTTACTCCCCAACCTGTTATCTTCCATTCAGTGATACTGGTCTTCTTTCTGCCTGTTTCACAAACAAGATGCTCCATCTCTCAGTTCTGGGCATTTTCTCTAGTTATCCTCTATTCCTGGAATGCTCTCCTTCCTCTACTCCAACTACCAACCTCTCTGGCTTCCTTTAAATTCCAACTAAGATCCCATCTTTTACTGGAAGTCTTTCCCAATCCTTCTCAATTCTAATGCCTTCCCTCTTTTGATTACACACTATTTATCATGTTTGTTTGCTCCCTCCCCATTTGACTATGAGCTTCTTGAGGGCAGGGTCTGTCTTTTGTATCCCCAATGCTTAGTACAGTACCTGGCACTTTATATATACTTAATAAATGTTTATTGACTCACTGACTATGGGGAAGAAGCCAGATTGCTCTTCTCTGGACATAGCATTCTCCTACTTCTGTACCTTTTCAAAGGCTGTCTCCCATAACTGGAATGCCGTCCTTGCTTAGCTCTCTATCAGCATCCTTAACTTCAGGGCTTAGATCAGGTGCCACCTCTTAAGTAAGCCTTTTCCGATTCTCCTAAATGTAATTGTACTCTCCCTCCTTAAATTATCCTGTTTTTATTTATCTTTTTATATGTTGTATCTTCCTGTAGAATTTAAGCTCCTCAGGGGCAACTAGGTGGTGCAGTGAATAGAGCACCAATCCTGGAGTCAGGAGGGCCTGAGTTCAAATCTGGCCTCAGACATTTATTTTATTTTATTTTATTTTTTGCTTTTTTTTTTGGAGGGCAGTGGGGGTTAAGTAACTTGCCCAAGGTCACACGGCTAGGTTTTTGTTTGTGTGTGCGTTAAGTGTCTGAGGCCGGATCCGAACTCAGGTCCTTCTGATTCCAGGGCCAGCGCTCTACTCACTGTGCCACCTAGCCGCCCCCCAGACATTTAACATAAAAACTAGCTGTGTGGCCTTGGGCAAGTCACTTAACCCCAATTGCCCTCCAAAAAGCAAAAAAAAAAAAAAAAGAATTTAAGCTCCACTATATATTTTTTGAAGTGACTATTTTTCCTTATTTTGTTTTTGTATTCACTGTGCCCAGTAGGGTGTCATGCAAATACTGAGTTTAATAATGGTTACTACTCTTATTTCAGGCTTTTATAGAAGAGGAAGGATAATTAAGAAAAAGTATTCAGATGGAAACAACTCCTTCAAAAATTTTGATTGTGAAAGGAAGGAGAGAGATTTACTCTAGGTGGATGAATAAATGAAAAAATAAATGATTGAAAAAAGTATTTGTTAAGCACTTAGTATGTAAAAGTGCTGCGCTAGAGATATAAATAGAAAAGCAAGACAGTCCATGGTCTCAAGGAGCTCACATCCTAATAGTGGTAGAAAATACATGTTGTACACCTTATATCATAAGGTGTACATGATTTAGACATAAAGGGTGATACCATAAGCAAATTAAGAGAGCAAGGAATAGTTTACCTGTTGGATCTATGGAGAAAGGAAAAATTTATGACCAAACAAGAAATTGAGAACACTATGAAATACAAGATAGGTATTTTTGATTACATTAAATTAAAAAGATTTTGCATAAACAAAACCAGTGCAACCAAAATTAGAAGGAAAACAGAAAGCTGGGAAACAATTCTTACAGCCAATGTTTCTGATAAAGGCCTCATTTCTAAAATATATTGAGAACCAAACCAAATGTATAAGAATACAAGTTATTCCTCAATTGATAAATGGTCAAAGGATATGAACAGGCTGTTTTCAGATGAAGAAATTAAAGTTATCTATAGTCAAATGAAAAAATGCTCTAAATCACTACTGATTAGAGAAATGAAAATTGAAACAGCTCTGAGGTACCACCTCACACCTATCAGATTGGCTAATATGACAAAAAAGAAAAATGATAAATGTTGGAGAAGATGTAGGAAAATTGGAACACTAATGCATTGTTGGTGGAATTGTGAACCAATCCAACCAATTCTGGAGAACAGTTTGGAACTATGCCCAAAGGGCTATAAAGCTGTGCATACCCTTTGATCCAGCAATGACACTACTAGGTCTATATTTCAAAGAGATCATAAAAAAGGGGAAAGGACCCACATATATAAAAATACTTATAGCAGCTCTTTTTGTGGTGGCAAAGAATTGGACATTGAGAGGATACCCATAAATTGGGGAATGGCTGGACAAATTGTGGTACATGAACACCACATATACTGGAAAGGAATACTATTGTGCTTTAAGAAATGATGAGCAGGCAGATTTCAGAAAAACCTAGAAAGACTTACATGAGCTGATGCTGAGTAAGATGAGCAGAAGTAGGAGAATTCTGTACACAGTAACAGCAACATTGTTCGATGATCAACTGTGATAGACTTAGCTCTTCTCAGCAATACAATGATCAAAAACCATCCCAAAAGACTCATGATGGAAAATGTAATCCACATCCACATTCACAGAGAAAGAACTATGGAGTCTGAATGCAGAGCAAAGCATACTATTTTTCCTTTTTTTGTTTTTTCTTTCTCGTGATTTTTCTCTTTTCTGATTCTTCTTTCACAACGTGACTTATGTGAAAATATGTTTAACATATTTTCATGTATGTTATACATGAAAATGTATATAGTTATACATGTACATGTATAACTATATCAGATTGCTTGCTGACTTGGGGAGGGAGGGAGAAAAATTTAGAACTCAAAATCTTACAGAAATGAATATTGAAAACTATCTTTACATGTAATTAGAAAAAAATTTAACTATTAAGAAAAAAAATACATGTTGAACAGAAAGACCCATAGGTCCTTGAGGTGCAATGGCAAAATAGATGGTAATACATCTTGATTAGTGTCATTCCTAGTAATAAAACTATACTGTTTCTGACACTGAGATGTTTGACAACACCAAAGATTTTGGTGATGAGAGCTTTCTTTTCTGAGTCTTTAGTAGCTGTGGACATTATGGAGGTTGGGGCCTGAAGTACCTGCAGAGTCATTTGCCAGGTCACATTTCTACCAAGGATGCTTCCTTAGATGATGGGTGCAGAAGCTGGGCCAGCGGCAGGACCAGGCATCTGGGTAGCTCTTTGTAATGGAAATGCAGATTTAAAGATCTTCCCTGCCCCTAGCTTAAGTGCACCTGGAGCCTGTGGTGGGAGGCTTGTTTTTCAGGAAAGCCCACACCTTGACACTTTGTGATTGAGCAGTGGGTCAAGGAGGTTGTTACAATCTTTGAGCCAGGAGAAGGCTATATAAACTCTGATGAGGGGCTTTGCTTTGGGGCTCACTTTGAGAAATGTTGTGTGATTTGACCAGATGAGACTCTGGGAAGCCATTGTTGAGAGCCCCCTGGCTTTGAAAACCCAGATGTTGATGCTTCCCTTTCTGGTAACTGTGATTTGGTATTGATATAATGGTTGGACAGTTTGGAAGCCTGTCTGTTTGATCTGTAAGTTCTGTAACTCTGAAGTTCGGGTGCTGACCTTTTTTCCCTGAACTTAGGTAATATATGTTTGTTTGATTAAAGTAAGCTTGTTAACCCATTTTGAGGTGCTTTCCTTTTGAAAAGCAGATCTAAGAACCTATATTGGCAGCTACCCTGGGGATATTGGGGTGCTTGCTGCTACAAATGGCGACGAGGGATGGGATCTGCTGAGTAAAAGGAAAGTATGGGGGCTGGGATAATTGTTTGTTTCCCAGTTGTGGTAGCTGTGATTCTGTGGAGCCATGGAGCAGGAGAGAAGAAAGACCTGCATGCTGACTTCACTGAGCTGAGAGCAGGAATGGTGAGCTGCCTGCATGGAGACCTGTGGAGAAGCCTGGAGCTGCTGCCTTCTGCTGGAGGAGAAGGAACCCAGGAGTTTGGAGTTCAGCCACAGGACAAGATAAGGACTGTGTGGCAAAGCAGGGGCACTGAATGTGTTTCCTTGCTACATCCCACAGTTTGGGACCCAGGGGGGATGGACTTGTGACTATGGTGGGTGGGGTGAAGTGCCATGGACCCCAAGGACCCCACTTTGGTTTTGTTGCCCAGCTTCCTCTCTGGACTTGAAAGCAGGGGCTGGAGCAGTGTTGCGGGAAGGACACCCCCCTCCTCCCAAGAGAACTTTATGCGATATATACTTTGTATTTTGTGAATTGATGTGATAATGCTTTGTATTTTGTGTTTAAGGCCCAGTGGCCACTTTGGTAACTTTAGATGTACCTTGAAAATATGACTTAAGGGATGGTTAGTGCTAATTGAAATGTAAACTGTCTATGCTATGGGCATACTTAGTAAGACTTTACTGAATAAGCTACTGATTGTACTTTGAGATATTGTTACAGATAAGAGACTAATTGAGTTAATCAAGACTTTGCCCCATGAGTGGAAGACTTGTACTTTGAAAACTGATGTAACTGATTGAGTTAACATAAGAGTGACTATTTTTTGATTTTGCTGATAAGTGACTGAGTTAACATTTGCCCCATGAGTGGAAGACTTGGACTATTGTATTTTGAGATTATATTGTGATTTTCTTATGTACCTGGAAAATGTGACCTAAGAGATGTTTAGTGCTAATTCAAATGTAAGTTGTGTATGCTATGGGCAAGAAAGATCTTGGGGCCGAATGTAATGGAAATGCAGATTTAAAGATCTTCCCTGCCCCTAGCTTAAGTGCACCTGGAGCTTGTGGTGGGAGGCTTGTTTTTCAGGAAAGCCCACACCTTGACACTTTGTGATTGAGCAGTGGGTCAAGGAGGTTGTTACAATCTTTGAGCCAGGAGAAGGCTATATAAACTCTGATGAGGGGCTTTGCTTTGGGGCTCACTTTGAGAAATGTTGTGTGATTTGACCAGATGAGACTCTGGGAAGCCGTTGTTGAGAGCCCCCCGGCTTTGAAAACCCAGATGTTGATGCTTCCCTCTCTGGTAACTGTGATTTGGTATTGATATAATGGTTGGACAGTTTGGAAGCCTGTCTGTTTGATCTGTAAGTTCTGTAACTCTGAAGTTCGGGTTCTGACCTTTTTTCCCTGAACTTAGGTAATATATGTTTGTTTGATTAAAGTAAGCTTGTTAACCCATTTTGAGGTGCTTTCCTTTTGAAAAGCAGATCTAAGAACCTATATTGGCAGCTACCCTGGGGATATTGGGGTGCTTGCTGCTACACTCTTGGACATACCTGACCATTATTGGCAGTTGGTCTGTGGTTGATGTTGGTGATGGAGATGGTAGATCCCTCAATCACAAGGGTTGCTTCCTTGAATGTGTTAAAAGAACAAGAGAAGCCCTCCCCCCCTTTCTAAGTTGGGTAAATAAATAGATGAAAAGGATCACTTAGAAAATAAGAGTTTGGCCCCTTTTTGTCTCTTTTGCTCTGCCGGCAGCTCTTCAGCTTTTCCCCTCACCCCTTGAGAATGTATGCCTGAGACAAGTTCATCTCTACCCCTGCCCTTGTGAGGAGCAGCTCTCAGCTACTGAGTAGACCGCTATCTGCAGTGGTGCTAAAACAGCCAGAGGTTCGGACAGATGAGAACCTCAGCATTTTGGCAGCATCAGGTTGCTTGACTTCTCTTGTCCCTAGATATGGATTCCAAACTAGTGCTGTCTCAAGGGACATTGACATAACAGCCAAGTTTATTGGGGCTGGGGCTGCTACTGTTGGGGTAGCCAGCTCTGGAGCTGGGATTGGGACTGTGTTTGGAAGTCTCATCATCGGTTATGCCAGGAACCCCTCCATGAAGCAACAGCTTTTTTCCTACACCATTCCTACGCCAAAGCCATACAGCTTTGCCCTGTCTGAGGCCATGGGGCTCTTTTGCCTGATGGCGGCCTTCCTCATCCTCTTCTACATATGATGGAATCATTTCTATCTCCATACGTTTCTGAATGTTCCTCCTCGTCCTCCTGGTCCTTCCATGTCTCTTCCAGCCTGTATATACCTCCAACTCCATCTTACCAGGCAGCCCTGGGGAAAGCCATGGGCTCAGGGTTTGACAGAGGGAAGACAAATGAATACTGTATTAATAAGCTGAAGAAAAAAAAGAAGAGTTTGAAAATCAGAGAGAACTGTGTGTGTGTGTGTGTGTGTGTGTGTGTGAGAGAGAGAGAGAGAGAGAGTGTGTGTGTGTGTGTGTGTGTGTGTGAGTGAGTGAGTGAGAGAGAGAGAGAGAGTAGAGAGAGGGAGAGAATGAGAAAGCATGTGATGGTTAAAGCAGGTAGGATGTTTTCATTCATATGTCAGTTTAGCCCCACAACAATTTGTGAGCTAAGATGGACAAGTCTTGTTATTCCAACAATAACTGACATTTATATGGAAAACACCTCATTTGTGTTATCCCATTTGAATCTTACAAAAACTCTAGAATTAGAGGAAGAATTTGAACCAAGTCTCCCTCATTCCACTCTGCCAGATTACTTCTTCCTTTCTCCCAGATTCCCTGGAGAATAGAAAGACAATGCTTTTTTCCCCTTCTCTTCTAGGAAGGTCAGTTTCCTTGACCTTGTCTTCTAGGAGGGAGACCAGCTTAATTAGTAATCAGGAAGCATTTATTGAGTGCTTGCTACTTGCCAGCACTAGGAGCAGCACACATTCTAACAGGGGAGACAATATGTGAATAACTGGGTGCCTACAAGATATATGCAGAGGGGAAAGAAGGTAATCTCAGAGGAGAAAGCACTAGCAGCTGGGGAAGCCAGCTAAGGATTCCTCCAGAAGGTGAGATTCAAGCTGCATCTTTTTTTTTAAACAAGTTTTTAGAGAATACTTTTGTATAGTTTGCTTTTTATTGGTCAGTTATGGCATGCTTTTTCTTCTTTTTTGTTTTTGTTTTTGCTTTTTGGAAGGGGGAGAGCAGGGCAATTGGGGTTAATTGACTTGCCCAAGGTCACACAGCTAGTTTTTGTATTAAGTGTCTGAGGTCAAATTTGAACTCGGGTCCTGATGACTCCAGGGCTGGTGCTCTATTCACTGTGCCACCTAGCCCACCCCTCTGGCATACTTCTAATAATATCAGAATCACCTGGATCAATGGTAGCCAGTATATATGTTCTATAGTGCTTCCCACATGCTTTACCCAATTCAGTGTTGTTGCCACTATAATGAAGTACGCCAGTTTTGGCCAACATAGCATAATAGTCAGTCTGATTTCCTCAAGGCTGGACAGTTCTTAGCTAAGATGACCAACTTGACTTTGCTTTGTCTGATCATTTTCAGGGTTTCGTTGTAGCCTAGCACATATTTGCTGCTTTTCATGACCAGTTGGAGCCTCAAGTTGATGGACTCCAGAATTTTTTTTCTTCCTCTTTGCGACCACTATCTTCCTGCCTGTGGTGTGGGAGGACCCTCAGCCAGAGACCTGCCACGGACATGGCTGGGAAGCAAGATCCCAAGCTGCATCTGGAAGGAAGTCACAGAAACTAAAAGACCAGGGTGAAAAAACCCAGCAATCCAGGCAAGGGAGGCAGCCAGTAGCCTGAATATAAACATCTCCTGCTACATACAGGTCATTATAAGATTCACCCTGCTGCTCTTCCTACTTCCTGAAAGCTACATGTTCAGTCTTCCTTTAATATGCAAAGTCATCTCTTTGACATTTAAAGCCCTTCCCAATCTGGCTCTAGCCTGTCTTTCTAGGCTTATGACACATTACTCCCCCATATTCTATGTGCCAGCAAAACTGAACTACGTACTTTTCCTTGAGTGGTCTCCTATCTCCTTACCTTTGCATAGACTGTCCGTCATTCTTAGAATGATTACTTTTCTTGTTTTTCCTCCTTTGAAGCCCGAAGTTACCTTAAAGGATGCCTTTAGAAGTCCTGATCCCCAACATTGTTAGTATTAGTCCTCCATCAAAATTTCTTTGTATTTTACATATATATGTATGTATATATATACACATATATGTATGAGTGTGTGTATATATGTGTATATATATATATATTTACATTTTTGTACATATTATTTTCCCCCAATAGAATATGAGGGCCAGGAGTGTTTATTTTTGTCTTGGTACCTTCAGTGCCTAACACTGTATCTTTTTAGTAAGCACAGGAACCTAGTGTGTTTTCTATATTGCTCTCAAATTGTAAGCCATCGTGAGGTTTTTTAAGGACTAAGTACAAAGTAACAAAATGTTAACATTTGTTTTGCTGGCTCCTTCAGACTTATGAAGAACTTTCTTTTTATAACAGAGTTGGTCTCTGGAAGTCCCAAACCTGATCAAAGAAAAGGTGCCTAACAGTGTTAAACTAACTGTAAAAATACAGCAGGCTAATCACTTTATGGAGTCTGACCAAATGCCTTCAGAGAATTAGAAGAGGAACAATACTACAACACCACTGGTTGAACAATGATTGTGTGATGTTTAAAAGACAGTGGAACAATGGGAGAGGAAGTCAGTTCCAAGAGAGTCCCAGATGGAACTGGATTTAAGAAGGAATTTAGACCCTGATGAGATAAGGACAGAATACAGTTGGATAAAGGGTGACTGAGAAGCTGCATGGATCTGAGAGAATAGAAGCACATGTGCAGTCAGCTGCTACTAAGCATAGGACTTTTGGTAGCAAAGAAGAGAGCTGGCTACATCCTCAAGAGAAAGTTAACCCTGGCAACCGAGAGCGGAGCTATAGAGAAGAGCAGAACCTGAGGACCCAGCTTGGGAACCACCCAGCAGAAATGCTGCACTCAGGGGGGAATTGTATGAGGATGACACGAAAAGAGAAAAGACATTAAGATCCTGCATTACCAGAGGCGTGAATTGCCTGGTCTTCATGCATTTCCTAAATATGTGCCTCTCTATTATTGTACTCCAAGTCTGTACCTATTCCTCACATCTATGCTATATGTATATTTGTGAGAGAGTGTTCCCTAGGTTTATGGGGGAAATATTTTGTATGCACTGTTCTTACTATGCTAGTAAATTTAGCATCTTGGTAAATCATCCTAATAAATACCTTTGCTCTGAGTTAATTTTGTCTAATGGCTAACTGTTAATAGGAAGTACATTAATGGGGGTGGCTCCTGAGTTGTAGTTTCAGGAATGCAGAGCCACAGGCTACCCTAGAATCTAGAAATAGCAGCCATCTTCTGGGGACCCAACCCTTAAGCAAATTCCTAAGCATAATGGGGGGCTGGTCAATAAGAGCCTGGTCATTATGAGCTTATGCAACAGACTCAGTCTGATGCAATCCCTTGTGTGGACTTTGGAACATGTAAAGGCATTCAGTAACTGATCCAGTCCACTGTTCATGTGATGTAGTGACGGATTTTACTGGGTGTATGTTCAGAGGGCACTAGCTAGCTAGGGTTGGATTCTCAATCCTTCCTGGTTGTGTTTAAGTGAGGAGATAATAATTTGTAAGCCTTCAGGAGGGAAGAGAGATAGCACCAGAAGTCTACTTTCCCTATCTGGGTTGACATAAAACCATGAGCACATAATCCCACTGTTGTTTCTGTTCCTATTCTGTTTATTCTTTCCTGCCTTAGGTAAAGGGAGATTGGAGGCAGAACTGATTTGACTATGATCTGTGAAACCACCAGAGGTCCAGGAGCCAGAATCTATGGCAGAGTTTGCAGACAGCTGAGCCCAGTCCATCAGTACAACGTGAATATTGACCAGCACTCAGCCCAACAGTCAGTTCGACTGCAGCCCAGATATTAAGTCATACACGAAAGGGATCAACTTCACCCATCTGTCATGCTACCTTAAGAAGTAGCATTTTCTTTAAATTTGAGACCACTCTTCCCAGAGACCAATGTGCAGAGGAGAGCACAACTCTATGGTTTGGGGAGGAAGGCTTGCATTTCTAATCTTGCTCTATCTTTTCCACAAATATCTCTTGTTAAAACTGGCTCTAAACTACTCTTCCAGGTTTAGAATACATTACTCCCATTCATGCCCAGTCATACTGGGCTTCTTGCTTTTCCTCAAACACATATTCCATTTCCCTTTTCTGTGCCTTTGTACCCACTGTCCTCATTTCTGGAATCCACTCCTTCCTCATCTCTGCCTCTTAGAAATTCTAGTTTCTTTTAAAGTTTATCTCAAGACTCCTTTCCTCTCAGTTGCTACTATGGAAAAAATTACCTTGTAAGAAATTTTGTGTTGTTTTTTTTCAGTCATGTCCAATTCTTGATGACCCCATGTGGGGTTTTCTTGGCATAGATATTGGAATACTCTGCCGCTTCCTTCTCTAGCTCATTTTACAGATGAGAAAAGTGAGGCAAATAAGGTTAAGTGACTTGCCCAGGGTCAGATAGCTGGTAATTGTCTGAATCCAGTTTTGAACACAGATCTTCCTAAGTTGGGCTGGAGACTCTATCCATTGTGCCATCTAGCTACTCAATAATTAATAATTAATGGAAGAAATTACCTGGTATCTATTTTGTACATATTTTACACATGCATAGATGTGTGTGTGTGTGTGTGTGTGTGTGTGTGTGTGTGTGTAAATGTCTTCCCTAAAAGAATGTAAATTGCATAAGGGCAGGCATTGCTTCATTTCTTTATTGACAACACCTATCGAGAGGTACTATGGTACGTCAGATAAGAAGTAGACATCAAAGCTACCATGACTTGGAGTCAAGTCCTGACTCTTCTGTCAATCTTCTCACCTGTAAGTTACCTACAGGTGATAGTCCCAGTTAGTACCAATGAAGTCAATGGTCCAGGCTCTTCACCTCTGTATAACGATAAAACCTACAATGATGCCTACCACTAAGCAGGCACTTGATAAATATTGTGGAATTGATGGATGGTGAAAGGGTGATTGATTGCTAAACAAGGGTATGAGAGAAATAAAAATCCAGTACCTGGATGTCTACCTGGGATTATATTGTGAAACTTAAATTAAGCCATTTTGGAAAACTGGTATACCAAGCCTATGGAGTTCTATAGGAATCTGAAGGACTGGATTAATTAGGGTATGGAGAAACAATTTATGTGGTCTGGTAAGTATGTGAGAAGGAAACTAAATTAACAAAGAATGATATGTTACCTAAAAAGAATTTCTGGGTTCCAAAATATTTTCATCTTTTTTTAAGACAATCTTTTTTGAAAAGTAGCTATTTCCTTATGAATTAAATCCCAAGAGAGTTATGTTTCTTGGTCTTATTAGTGATAGTTGTGATTCTGAAGTCATGTTCATGATTAGGTACTGACTTTGCCTTCTATCCCAACACTATCTTCCAAGCGTATATGGCAAATATATACCTAATGTTAAAAATATGACTGCAAAATTTACCCTCACAACATTCATTTGTATTCAGTTTTAGGGGCTGGCAAGAAAACAAGGCTAATTGGGAAGGTTTATAGTAGGAAGATGATAAATTTAGTTTTGGAAATGATCTCTTGGATCGTCATTAATTATTTCACTGTGTTTGCTGGCAAATGACCAAAGGTACTAAATGTGATATTTTCTGGGTGATTTCAGGATTCAAGAAGACCCCCTCCCCAACCAAAAAGAACTTTATTTATCCACTGCCTGGTATTCTACCATTAGAGATTTGTGCTTTTAGCTTAAAATTTTGATTCCCATTCAAATGTAAATACTACTGATTATTATTCATTAGATAACTGAAGGTAACAATGAGATGTTCAAGTGGCAATGACTTTTAAACCACTGGAAATATGGGACTTATGTACAAGATATGAATTAATTAAATACTAAAGATAGAGATTTGGGATTCATTAGTATGGTGTATATGTGAATTGGGAAATATTCAGAAGGGAGGAAGGTCAAGAAATTTTCATTATACTGTCTTGACAGGACTGGAGGACTTAGGTAAAACAATGTCACTTTCTCAGACTGGGGTTGTATTTCTGGGCTTTTTCCATGTCCATGATATACCTGTGAACTTGGGATACAATAGGAAAAAATACTAAAGCATTCTCTGTTGTCTCTTTCCACTTCCTCTTCTACCCCCCCCATAGTCATCTACCCATCTATAACCCCACATTCTGGGCTATACACATACATTACACAGCAGACATACATGATTAAGTGGAAAGAATCAGACAACTAAGTTCAAATCCCAGATCTGTGTCTTCTTCTGCAAATCCCTTCACATCTCCAAACCTGAGTTTCCTTGTCTGAAGGAAGGAGGGGTTGGATTAGATGATCTGTGAGATTTGCTTCCATCCCTAGTGTGGATGACCTTATGAAACCCAGGTGCTGTGACTCAGTAAGGATTCATTCCTGAAGAGGCAATGAGCACTGACACCTAGAAGGTGTGGTGACAGTTGGTTTATAATGACCTAATTAGGTGGCCTAGGGACAGGAAGGTTTTGAAGCATGAGTTATAGATGTTTGGAGATACTAGAGCTGTTGCTGTAGCCCCAGCTATTCTCTTGGGAGTAAATATGGCTGCTAAGAGCCCAACTGTGTTCTACCAGAGTAAAGATGATGTTTTTTCTTTCTAGACTATAAGCTCCGTAAGAGCAGAGCTACGCCTATATTTGTATCCCCCCAGCCCAATGCCTCACATAAATACTGATTGAATGAATGAAACACTTAAATTTTTTTTTTAAGCAATTGGGGTTAAGTAACTTGCTCGAGGTTACACGGCTAGTCATTATTTGTGTGTGGGTGCTCATTTTCTGAGGTCGGATTTGATCTCGGGTCATCCCAACTCCAAGGCTGGCACTCTTACACACTGTGCCACCTAGCCGCCCCTTAAATTTTTTTTTAATGCAGCTTTCCTTTAATTTATTAACTTGTTACTTTCTGGTGACTCTTCCTACTCCTCAACAGAACCTTTTCTTGCAACAAGAAAAAGAGTGAAGGAAAACAAATTAATATAGGAACTATGCCTAAAAATGAAGACTTCCTTCTGAGCCTATCATAGGATCATGGATTTAGAGTTATAATCTATCCACCAACAAGTATGTATTATACACTAGGCGCTTGTGCTGGGAATACAAACAACAATAATGAAACAACCCCTACTCACAATTAGAAGTAACTAAGTGCAAATCAAATGAAAAAATTATCAAGCACTACTGCTTTGCCAATAGTGAGAAAACATAGCTCACCATCCAGGCATCTGAAGTCCATTGGTAGCTACATGGGTCAGAGATAAGACTTTTTGTAATGTTGTTTTCCTTCACATTAACATGGTTGTCATACAGTTTTCCTGGTTTAGCTTACCTTGCTCTGTATTAGTTCATATTAATTTTCTCAAATTTCTCCAGATCCTCCCTATTTGCTATTCCTTACGGTGTCATGTGCATTTGTTGGGTTTTAAATGTTTCGGTTTCTGGTTCTTTGTTGTTATTCCCGTTAAAGTTGTAGGTCACAGTGTATTCAGAGACCCCACAATACATGGCCTCTAATTTTCTTTTTAGTGCTTTGCTAAAGTAATGGGTACTGCTAAGAAAAATTTTGTATGTGTGTGTAGATATATATACATACTTCTAGACACATACACATATACACAATATATGTATGTGTGTGAACATATGTTTGTATCCTTGGAGGAAGTATCTCTGTTTTTAGCCTCTATGGGCTATGCCACTGTACAGTAATACCAATAGTAATAGTAATAGTACAGATGGTATGTTATTACTTTTTTTAGTATAATTTCAAATTTTTAAATGAATGATAGTTTCATCATCCTCATATAAAGTAGATCATAATCTCTGAGATTGAGCCATGTGCCCAGCAGATACAGCTAATCAATTGTAAGTATCATGAACCTTATCTCATTTTGCAGATAAGTCACCAAGGAGAAGTAATCTGCTAAAAGATCATAAACTGATTTCTTGTGGGGCCCAGGGGACTAGGGACTTAGTGGGGATATAAGCTCCATTCCAACTAGGAAACCATTTTAGTCACTTTAGTCCATTGCCTAACATAAAAACCAAAAATAGTAAATAGTATCAGTGCTTACTACGTGTTATTTTAGAACCAAAAAAATCACAATACAAAAAAGAGAAAAAAAAAGTTTTTTCTAATCACTGGTGGGTACCTGAAATTCTACCATTATAGCTTCATCCCTTTAAAGGATTAATTCATTCCATAAGCATGTGTTAATCATCCTTTGTTAAAATGCAAATCCATCACATCCTGAGCTATCATTAGTTATTTAAACCTCAGTGTGAATGAAAGATAGGAAAGCAAGTTTTTATCAAAGGGGAAGAACACAAGGATACTGGCAGGGATTGTGAATCTCAAATGTATGTAAAGCATTTTCCAACCCTTAAAGCCCTATATAAACGCCAGTTCTTGTTGTCATTTGCCTAAAGTCACCAGGCCCTTCTAGTCTGGTAATGATTTCATTCTCTGAACCTTCTACCGAATTCCTTATAAGCTCAAGCAGTGTTTATAGAGCAATAAAGTAATACTCTCGTAGTTGGTTAGAGCTGGTTCTAGCACAGCCCTGGATTGAACAACTCCACTCAGAGTGGGAGGCTCAGGCTTGAAGTGAGAAGAGGGAATAAAGATTGACAGCCAAGGATGGAAGAAAAGAAGACAAAATCCCTTTTCCCTGCCTCACTAATTTGACTAAGACCAGCTCTTTCTGAGCTTCTGTTGGAAAGATAGTCCCATCCTTGACTCAATGTTCTGTGTTTGCTGGTGTTAATTATGACTAAAGCTATGACTTTGACATTTGATTTTCTTATTTTTCTTAGTTTCTTATTTTATTCTGAACTTAAATATCCAATAAAACAAACATTCTTATATATATATATGAAGTAGGAAAAAAAGATTGTACACTAGTAGCAATGTTAATGATATATGAATTGGTTTCTTTTAAAATGAAATAATAAAATGTAATACATTCGATATGTAACTTTCAAAGCTGTTTTGCTTATGGAGGATTCTGGCCTTTGTCATTTATCATTGGTTTATTTTATACTGACACACGTACAGACCCAATTACCTTACTTAGATAGCATTTCTACATCTGAGATGTCTATGAAGAATGCTGGGAAATTGCTTCTGGAACAATCATGATATGTAAGGGAAATGCCATGGAGAGATTGTGGAACATATGCAGAATTATGTAACTGATTCCAATTGGCCAGCAACATGGTTGGGAATAACCTTTTTCCATTGGCTGTGTAGATAGAATTGTTGTGCTTCATAGAGGCCTGAGTCAACCCTGGCTGTCTCTCTCTTTTCTTCATTTGCATCTAGGGGAGCTGGGTGATCCATGAGAGACCATGTGGTAAGGGCAAGGATCTTAAAGCTTTCCTTCTCTGGGACTAGATGGTTCCTAAGAAATATGTCCCTCTTGGTTTTGCTGTTGTTGTTTGCTCTTTTCCATTCAGGGAGAAGAACCTCCAATCTTAGAGGTAAGGAGAGCAAGCCACAGGAATCCAGGAGTCAGAATCCAGACTAGATGTTGCAGTCAGCCCAGCATCAATGCCTCAAAGAGCAAGGAGGGGTCTTTGGGAGCATCCTTCTCAAGTCATGCCAATGAAAGTTGAAATGAGGACTAATCCAGCAATGATGCCATCTTTGAACTTGGTGGGACCAATGCTATGTAGGGAGAGAGTTAAATTATGAACCTAATCCACACCAGAGACCAAGGCGGCATGGGAGGGCTTTTTATGATGTGTTGGAAGAAAGCTTATTTTAACTCTAATTTTGAAAGAAATATTTCTTTGTGAAAGATAACTGTTGTTAAATGGTTACATGGAATTAAGTTGCTAGTCACTAATCCTCAACCAATGGAGGCTCAAGCTAATGACACTGAAGAAGGAGATATCCAAAAAAACCCTCAGGTGCCTTGGAATTCTAATAAGACATACACCAGGCCCAGTTCTGGGAAAATCAGGTTATGTTATAATTTGTTCAGTTATGTCCTTAGTTTCCAGTTTTTCTCCACCACAAAAAGAAAATTGAAACTATGTTTTTTTACATGTGGGTCCTTTTCCTCTTTTTAAAAAAAATCTCTTTGGAAATTTAATATAACCTGTTATATTAGTATGTAATATAAATAGTATTATAATTATAATTATATATATATAATATAAATAGTATTCCTGAATCAAAGTTGAACACGTACACAGTTTAGTGACTCTTTAGGTATTGGTACAAATTGTTTTCTAGAATAGCTGGATAAATTCACAGTTCCACTAATAGTGCATTAGTATGCCTATTTTTCTGCAGCCCTTCCAACAATTGTCATATTTTTTGCTATTTTTATCAGTCTGACAGGTGTGAAGAAGCTCAGAGTTGTTTTAATTTGCATTTCCCTTTTTTAAATAGCTATTGATCACAATTTCTTCTCTTGAGATCTATATGTCCATATCTTCTGACCATTTATCAATTGGGAAATGGCTTTTATTTTTATAAGCTTAAATTTTTTTATATACCTTGGAAATGAGACTTTTATTAGAGAAAGTTGCTGCAAAGATTTCTCTTCTCAATTAACTATTTCCTTTCTAAGCTTAGCTGTATTGGATTTATTTTTTGCATTTAAAAATTTATGTCATAAAAATTGTACATTTTAACTTCTATGATCTTCTCTGTTCCTTTTTTGGTCATGATCTCTTCCCTGTTCATAGATCTGAAAGGCAATTCTTCCTTTCTTCCTTGCTCCTCTAATTAGTTGATGTCACATTTTACATCTAAGTTATCTATCCCTTTGGAGCTTGTATTGTTATATGATGTGAGGTGTTCATCTATGCCTAATTTCAGCCATATTGCTTTTCAGTTTTCCTAGCAGTTTCTGCCAGATAGTGAGTCCTCATCCCAGTAGTTGGAGTCCCTGGGTTTATCCAACACCACGTTACCATCTTTATTTGCTTGTGTATCCAATCTGTTTCACTGAGCAACCTTTCTACTTTCAAATTTGTACAAAATAAAAAAAAAAACTTGTACAAAATCATTTTAATGACAACTACTTTGTATTATAGTTTGAGATCTGGTACTTCTAGGTCTTTCTACATTTAAAAAATTATTTCTCTTGAAGTTATTTTTTTGTTTTATGGGGTTTTTTTGCCTCATTCCTCCAGATTACTTTCACTATTATTTGTGGGATTTAATTTACATTTCAGTGGTCTGAGTTCTATTTTATGCCTGGTCCTCTTCTCCCAGGCCCTTGAACCACATCTCTTTCCTTTATGTAATTTCTGGGACTTACCTACCTCTCAAAACTTCTGTTTCATACCTTATTCCCATTTACCTCCCCTTCTCCCTTCTCCAGGAATATCTCCAATTTAGCATTATCTTTTGGCTTTAAGTGACTACAGCCTGAGGTCCTTGCCCACATTTCCCTCACTACTCCAACAAACCTATCTAGGATCCTTGTAACATAGCAGGGCCAATGTTGTGCTGGACTTTTCTTAGGATGGCTCATTTTATTTAGCCCAGCAACATTCAAACTTTGTGGTCTCAGGACTTCTTTACACTTCTAAAAATTATTGAGGACCTCTCAAAGTGCCCTTTTGTTTCCTGTGAGTTATATCTATTGACATTTATTGCTCTATATATTGATATCTTACAGTTTTACCTATTAATATTTAATTTTAGAAATTAAAACATTATAAAAAGTTTTGACTTGTGCCCCCTCAGAAAGGATCTCGGGGACCACAATTTGAGAACCATTCCTCTAGCCCTATCCTCAGGATCTAGGGCTGACCAATCAACCACATATCTTTCTCCCAGCCCCCTGAACCAAGCTCTCCTTCACATGGTCTGTTTCAGGAGGAAATCTGAGTTTGTGGCATATAGGATGTTTTCTTGTCTCATTCTCACTCAAGTTTTGAAATCCTTAATCCAAACTCAAATTCTACTTCCCCTTCTGGTTTCTGGGTAAAATAAGCCTCTAATCATGGAGTTAACTAAGGAAGAGCTACACCACAGGCCAGTACCTCTTCTTGCCCCTTACTGGTCAGCAGAATGTTTTGTTTTGTTTTTTCCTTTTGGTATAGAGTAGAAAACTGACACAGTGTGATAGAAAGGGTGGAGACCATGGCTGTATATGTTTAGGTGTAAGAAGCCAGAAGCTTTGGTTTCCAGCTTTCCTCAGTAATTGGCCAGTGTATGGTACAGTCAGAAAGGGAACTGGTGGTTGAGAAAGGACCAAGAGAAGAGGAAGAAGTTGACTGTGAATGTTTTCACTTCTCCAAGAGCACGCAGAGAGTCAGATGTCAAAAGATTTATGTAAGCCTGTCTTTATTCTTCAAAGAAGAAAAGGTCGGAGCTCCCTCTCTTAGAAAACTGTGGACACTTCGGTGTTTCATGAGGGAAATCAAAGTGGTCTAGGATTGCTGAACTCTGGGGTTTGCTCTGATACCAGAAGGACTTTTATGTGTCTTCTGAGCAAGGGGAGACTCCATGAACCCAAATCATGCCAAATAGTGAGACATCTTCTCCAGCCTCAGGGAACACTTGCGCTGACATGTTGTTGTCACTGTATTCTGGGCTTAGAAGTGGTAGGATTGACTTGAAACTCGTGGGAAAACTGGCTCCTGATTCACATCCCCTCCCCTCAGTCACGCTGAAGGCCTGGGAACAAAGGACCCAGACAAGAATTCTCCAAAGGATCATGGGTTTTAGAAGTGGCAAAGACTTAAAGGGAGTCTAGTCCAAACCACTCATTTTACAGATGGATAAACTGATGCCATTGGAAGTAATGTAGGTCAGAGGGAAATTTGAGCCTGGGACCTCTGACTTTAAAGCCAGCAAGACTCTATTGCCACACTTCTAGCTTTTTTCCTATCTCCTATGCCTGGAATACTCCCCCTCCTCATCTCTGCCCCCTGGCTTTCCTGGCATCCTTCAAGTCCCACTAAAATCTTATATTCTATAAGAATCCTTTCCTGATGCCCTCTGTTGATTATCCTGCCTCTATCTTGTCCATACATAGTTGTCAGCATGTTGCCTCCCTCACATGAGCTCTTTGAGGGCAGAGAATGTCTTTTGCCTTTTGTTGTATCCCTAGCACTTAACACAATGCCTGCCACACCAGTGGGGGTTTAATAAAAGCTCGTTGCCTGCCTGACACCATGCTATTCTTTCTCCTTGTGAAGGTGGCTATCTGAGACATGAGTTAGAAACTGTAGCCACTTCTTAGGCAGATTATACCTAGAGGAGAATAGAGCTGACCATATGTTAGTGGAGGAGTCAGTTAAATGGCTCATGGCTCTTCATTCGAGTAAGCTGTTTCACATTCCTTTTTGGCTTGTTTGCCTCAGTTTCCCCATCTGTCAAACAGGTATTGTAATGACACCCCTCTCTCCCCTACCCCATACTTGCCTCGGGCCGTGAAGATGAGTATGCTACCATCCTTTTTTTCTTTTCTTAGAGGAGAGAACAAATAAGAGTAATAATAAACATAAACTTCCATGCGCAGAGTTGCTTCCAGTTTTTCCAAGCACTATTCCCTATAATCTTTTATTATACCCTCAAGATCCCTGTGAGGTAGACAGGGTAGAGATGATTGTTTTCCTTTCACAACTGAGGAAACCAATATTTTTAGCATGTATGTGATAACACTGTAGCTTTTAAGAAGTTCCTTAAAAAGAAAGTGATAAACATAGTAGACAAAATAGTGCTTTTACAGTTAAAATGTAAGGAAATCATGAAAAAGAGTTAAAAAAAAAGAGCCCCACAATATTTTTGATTTCACAATCAGTCTCCATTGTCATAAGGCACAGTAGATAGAATGCTGGGCCTGGAATTAGGAAGTTCAAAGATGGACTCAGACACTTACTAGCTGACTGACCCTGGGCAAGTCTTCACCTCTGTTTGTCTCAGCTACCTCATCTGTATAATGGGGATAATAACAGCCCCTACCTCCCAGGGTTATTGAAACCAAGATTCTTGAAGGTTGTTACTTGCTCAACATCACAAGGTTAGTGAATATCTGGGCTAGAATGGGAAACCAAGGCCTTCATCTCTAAGTTTCCTTCCATGGTCATACTGTCTTTCAGTTACATAGATTATTATAAAGGCTATTGGATTCAGAACTGGAAAGAGCACAATTCCTTCAAATCCACACACATCCTTCTCCAGCACCTTAAGTAGGGATTGGGGTGTATGGAGTGTTCAGGAGGACTAGCATCTCTGGTGTGAGGGCTGCTGAGCCTTTTTCAGGACTGCTCATCCACCTTTGGGATCTACCTGGCACTCAGCTCTCACCTGTGGCTCCAAGAATTTGTAGCAGCCACACAACTGTCTCAGTACAAGGGCTAAACCAGGTTGAGGGTAACTGACAGGCCTCAAACCTGTTGGTGACTTAGGGGGATGCCTACCCCCAGCATGTGAAGATTTCCCCCTAAATGGGAACAATCTGTTCCAACAACCATGAAGGTGGCTGAAGCAGGCACTCTGGGAGTGCTTAGAGCTTGTTTGGACATCAAAGACACCAAGGTCATCCACTGAATCCTGAACCATTATCTGGACTTTTGTCCTGCCACTGGCCTCCAATGACTCTGGAAGAGAAAGTGAAAGTGATGACTTTGTGCAACTTTGCTTCACTTAAATCCAATTCACACACACACATCAAGACTTGATGCTGTGATGTCATTGGTCCTTTTCCAAAAGGAAGGACAAACAACAACAAGAATTAAGGATTAGAGAGTCTCTCTTCTCTTCAATTGGCTACAATCTCCATGTACCTCCTAGTTTTAGAGATACAAGCACCCCAATTCCATTTAATCTTTTAAGATCAGTTCCCCTTTTACAAATGAATATTTATTTCAAAAACATAGCAAGAAAAAATATGCAGACATTTACCTAACACCTAAGGGACATAATCACCCCTTACACCACCTTGGTCTCTAGGGAGGGGAGAAGCATTAGGGTCCCAGCTTAACTCAGTTCCTACATAACATTAGTCACACTAGGTTCAAGTCCAAAGTTCCCCCTTATTCTAGCACTCTGGCATCCTGGCTTGTTAGGGCTCCCCTGCTGAGCTAACTGTACTATCTGGTGGGGGAATATTGAGCTCCAAGGTCCCCTTGGCTTGAGCTCCTGGGTCTGGGACTCCATTTCTTTTTTTTTTTTTTTTTAAGCAATTGGGGTTAAGTAACTTGCTCAAGGTTACACGGCTAGTCATTATTTATGTGTGGGTGCTCATTTTCTGAGGCCGGATCTGATCTCGGGTCATCCCAACTCCGAGGCCGGCGCTCTTACTCACTGCGCCACCTAGCCGCCCCTTTAGGGCAATTGGGGTTAAGTAACTTGCCCAAGGTTACACAGCTAGGTTTTTGTTTGTGTGGATTAAGTGTCTGAGGCCGGCTCCGAACTCAGGTCCTTCTGACTCCAGGGCCGGCGCTCTATTCACTGCGCCACCTAGCCGCCCCCAAGGGACTCCATTTCTTGTACCTAGAACTGAAAGAGACAAAGAAAACAGATCCAAACTGCAAGTTTGAGACCTCATGGTCCAAGGAAAGAGGGAGGTGGCTCTCAGGTCCTTCCCTGCTACATTGGTGTCACTTGCTGTAAGTGAATTAGGTCATCACACTTGGACAACACCAGAGAGAGAGAGAGAGAGAGAGAGAGAGAGAGAGAGAGAGAGAGAGAGAGAGAGAGAGAGAGAGAGATTATCTCAGTCAGGTTTTTTTAAAGAAGTGGCCAATTGTGATATATAGCCAATGGAAAAGGCTGCTCCCAACCATATGGAAGGTCAACACAGGATGTCCACACACATGTGCCAGTACTTCTGTCTTGTAGAAACAGATTCCAGGGTGCCCCATGTTGGTGATGCCATTTTAAGTAGTCTGGGCATTTTATTTGTATTTACTTTTTTTTGTATTTATCTATGTTGTTTCTCCCAATAGGTCTTTAAAGATAAGAAATCATTTCAATCAAGCAGACAATCAATAAACATTTATTAAGTTCCTACTATATGCCAAGCAATTTGCTAAACCCTGGGGATACAGATACAAATAAAAATATAGTCCCCTGTCCTTAGGGAGCTTACAATTTGATGAGGGAAGACAAAACACAAAAGTAAGCTGAAATGAGGAAAGGGGTGGGAAGAATGGGTAGAGTTGTGCATTATCACTTATTCTCTCTACCAGAGACAAAAATCAGGATGCCTGGTGATAACCAGGGGTGCAGTGGCTGACCTTGGCATCTTCAATGTCTGACCAAGCTCTACACATTCTACCGCACCTGCTTCAGCAGCTTTCTTGGCCCTTCTGGAAACAGCACAAAACTGGAAAGGACAAAGCATTTGACTATAGATTCAGAATCCAAAAAGATTTTGATGGGTGAGAGCACAGGGCTAAATCTGATAAGATGAAAATCAATGGGGATAAATGCATTTAGATACCAAAATCAGCTTCAGAAGTAAGAGCTGGAGGAAATATTGCTAGATAACAGTTTTGAAAAAGATCTTGGGGTTTTAGCGTACAGCAAGCCCATTTTTGTGCTATCTCTATATTCAAAGAGTAGGCCATTTATACCTTTATCCAAATCATTTATAGATATGTTGAAAAGCACAAGACCCTGCATGATTCCTGGGGTAATTCACTGGAGGCCCCCTGCCATATTGACAATGAAGTGTAAACAACAACTTTTAGAGTTAGGCCATCTGATCAGTTCTGAATCATCTAACCGTCTAATCCACATCCCTCTGTATTCATCCCAAGAACAGTATGAACATTTTATCAAGAGCTTTGTTAAAACCTCAGTAAACTACATTGACAGTTATTTAGGAATCCTGACCAAAAAGGAAATGAGACTAAATGACCTGTTCTTGATGAAGCCAGGCTGGGTCTTTGTAATTATTGCTTTCCTTTCTTGATGTTCCCCAACCACCTCTAGACATTGTATTTCAGAATTTCTCCAAAAATGAAAGTCTAGCTAAAGGCCCTAGAGTTTGCAGATTTTCCTCTCCTCTCTTCTTTCTCTCTGAAATCAAAGTATTTGCCCTTCTCTAGTCTTGTGGTGACTCATTTTCCATGACTTTTAAGAAATCATTGATAATGGCTCACCAACCACATTTGCCAGTTCTTTCAATATCCCCAGAATAAAGTTCCCCTGGACTAGATGACTTGAATTTATCAAGGGTACTAGGTATTCTATTTATCTTGGCCATCTAGCTTCCCAGTCTGCATTTTCATTCAGTCATTTCCAGGGCAATGATCCTTCTCCTTGGCAGAGAAAACACACACTAGCCAAACATTGGGCAGCTCTGTTTTCTTTCTGGGATCAATTAACATCATCCCAGCCACCCTAGGCAAAGGTCCTGGCTGTTCTCTGACCTTTCTTTTTCTCCTAATAGAGTTTAGTGCAATGAGTTCACTTTGGCTCCACTCTCTCAGAGACAGGTTGCTACACCTCCCCTGGGGTTCTAGCCCCCATAATCTAGCCCCCTACCATTAGAAGCCAGTGACCAGATCCCATTTTCATTTGACTAATTAATATCCATTGAGTTTTTCAAAGGGATATTTTTCCCCAATGCCTTAGGGGCATAATCTTCCTTACTCCAACTCCATGGTGTTGGGTATGGAGGGAGAGAATAAGGCTCATAACTTAGCTCAGTTCCTATATAGTACTGGTCCCACCAAATTCAGCCTTAGAAGGCATAATTGTTGGGTGAGCCCTTCTGTTGGACTGGGGTATCAAAAGTTATTACCAAAGATAACTTTTTGTTCTTCAAGGCATTGATGCTGCACCAGCTACAAAACCCAAGGATTTGGGGATTTGGCTAAAAACTGAAGCCCATTTCATTTTTTTTTAATTTTAATTTTTTGCTTTTTGGAGGGCATTTGGGGTTAAGTGACTTGCCCAAAGTAACATGGCTAGTAAGTGTGTCAAGTGTTTGAGGTAGGATTTGAACTCAGGTTCTCCTGACTCCAGGGCTGGTGCTCTATTCACTGCGATACCTAGCTGCCTCTGAAGTCCATTTCTCAAAGGCCATGAAGCCTCAGAGAGGCAACCAATTCTTTACCATTCATGAAAATCATATTTAGATTAGAACAGATCCTTAATCCCAGGAGTCAAGCTCACGAAATAGCTGAGATAACCAAGCATCTCCATAGGCTTTAATTCTAACCATTCTGTCCTCTTCACTATTGTCTGTCTCTTTCTTCAGTCACTATTTGACTTAAAGGTTAGAAATTTCTTGTAGCTCCTTGCTTGCTAAATTTTACTTATTCAGTACCATTTTAGAGACTATCCTTCTAAAAGAAGAGCTCAAGAAGGCTTGAGGTCCTCTGGTTTATCTTAACCTCAAGATTTTTTTGTTTATTTCTCTTGCAGAAAGGAAATAAACATTTATTAAGTATGTGCCAGGCATTGCATTATTTCATCTGATCTGTATAACAACCCTGAATTATCACAACAGCCTTATGATTATTCCCATTTTACAGTTGAGGAAACTGACGCAGACAGAAGTTAAGTGACTTGCCCAGGGTCACACAGCTAATAAGATCAAATTTGAACTCCAACCTTATTAACTCCAGGTCCAAAGCTCTTTCTGATACACTTAGCAGCCTATGTAGATGAATGAAAGGGGCAAAGACAAAGATGAAATTCTCAAGTAAATGTGCATCAGGTAGACACAATCTTCCACCTCACTTTATTTCAAATTCCTGGCTATATCATCTATATGTGATCAGCTTTAAATCTTGTCACCTTTCGGATTCCACTCTAAGTTTGATATCTCTTTATTAATATCTTCCTGTGTTGTTTTCATGACAAATAAAGTTAACTACTGAGAGCCAGGGGTGGCAGAGACAACAGTGTATATGTAATAAATAAAATAAAATAAAATAATTCTGACTCTTGAGTTAGAACCTGGGTTCACATCCTGGTTCTGCAGCTTACTACCTATATGGCCTCAGGCAAGTCACTTAAACCCTCTGGGTTTCAGTTCCCTCATCTGTAAAAAGAGGGGGTTGGACTAGATGATTTCTAAGGCCCCTTTCATCTCTAGACCTGTGATTCTCCTATGAACCGAACTGAATTGAACAAATGAAGATCTCTCCAGAGGGTCAGAGATGTCTGAGGCAGCAGAGAAAGAACAGTACATATGGAATCAAGACCTAGGTTTATAGCCAGTTCCTGGATATATATGACAAGTCACTTTACTTGTCTCTCTAGGTCTCTGTTTCCTCATCTTTAAAATGGATGTATTAGGAACTACACTTGCTAGCCTTCTATAGGAAGCCTTTCTCCATCTTTGTTAATTCCAGTGCCTTCCCTCTTTTAATTATTTCATATTTATCCTCTATGTAGCTTGCTTTGTATATGTATTCATTTGTTTGCATGATGTCAACAGATTTGATGGTAAATTCCTTGGGGGCAGAGACTATCTTTTGTCTCATTTTGCATCCCCAGTACTTGGCACATTGCCTGGAATATATAGTTAGTGCTTAATATATATTTATTGAATTAAAGTGAATGCAATTAAGATCCTTGAGCCTCTGTTTCCTCATCTGTGAAATGGCAATACTGCTTGTTCTACAAGTTTATTGTGAAGAAATTGCTCTACAAATCTCAAAGCATAGTAGAAAAAAAAACCAAAATAATTATTGCTATTTACTGGAAATTACTTAGTGGAAAGAGATTGAAACTTAGCAGGTCACATATGATGATTTTGGACAATAGTTGTTTTTTAGCCTGAATCCCAAGGAACTGCAAGCCAAGAAAAAAGCAGAACTAGCCAGCTAACATGGGACCATGGATAGAAGAGATCTAAATGAAAAGAAAAAAAGATTTTTATATTTTAGGGATATGAATCAAATCAGCAATGGAATGGATCTATCTTATCTCCCAATTTGATTCTAAATTCTTCAGCCAAAGCCTTCAGGTGGAACAGTCATCTTGATGACTGGAAAGCTTTTGGTTTTCCAGAGTCCATTTCCCTTATCAGCAAAGGTTTTCTGGGGTTAGTCAAGCCTAGTAGGAATGACTCTGAGAGAGCCAGGAGAGGGGAAGGGAAAACACAAAAAGACGAAGATGAATTTTGCCTACTAGGGCTGACTGGTCCTGTTGTCTGGGATCACCAAAATGATACTTGGGAGCTATTTTACCTTTTCCACAAGATCTAGAATAAAATCTTTTTTAGGGGACTGGAAATTGCCTCTCCCTCCTTTTGGGCTTTTGACCTGTGATTTCATACAGAGGGAATTCCCTTAAGCAGGGCAGATAAGCAGTTCATCCGTAACTTTCAGTTTGAGAGAGTTGCCTCTGGGCACTAGGAGATGAAGTTTTTGCTTATGGAGATATGAGCTAGTGTCTGAGGCAGGAACTGAACCCTGACTCCAAGACCAGCTCTCTCTGCACTCCACCACATTGCCCCCAACTAAAGCAGCAGTATTAATCAAATGGATATGCGAGCTTTCTTCTTCCCTCCCTTCCCATTTCCTACTCTCTTTTCACACCAACGTGTGTTTCCATCTCACGTGATCTTCTCCAGTGTGGGTAGCTAAAGGTTCTGAAGCAGCTGGCCTCCGTATGTCTCAGACCCTTAGTCTCTCTGTCTCTGTTTCTGTCTATCTTTCTTTCTGCCTGTCTCTGTCTTTCTTTCCCAGTTTCTGTCTCTATCTCTCCCTGCCTCTCTTTCTCTTTTGTTTCTGTCTCTTTCTCTTTCTCTTTGTCTCTCTGTCTTTCTATGTTTCTTTCTGTCTCTTTCTCTTTTTCCTCTCTCTGTTTCTGTCTCTCTCTCTAGGTGCAGCTGAAAAAGACCAGAGGCACTGTACTTATAGCACTGGGCTTGGAGTCAGGAAGACTCATCTTCGTGAGTTCAAATCTGAACTCAGACACTTTCTAGCTGTATGACCCTGGACAAGTCACTTAACCCTGTTTGCCTTAGTTTCCTCATCTGTAAGATGAATTGGAGAAGAAAATGGCAGACCAGTTAAGTATTTTTGTCAAGAAAATATTAAATGGGGTCATGAAGAGATGGCCACAATTGAAAACAATTAAATGACAACGACCGGCCAGTATGAGAGTAGAGAATCTAAGATTCTGCTTATCAGGAGGAAAGAAAGGGGAAAAGCCCATTATGGGGTAAGTTGGGCCTTGGATAAGATCTTTTCATCACATCATACCCATTTGGCCAACTCAGACTCTCTTTCTTTCCTTACCTCATCCCAGTAGGATGTTACATTCTTGAGGAAAGGGATTGGTTTTGTCTTTGTATCCTCAATACACAGCATTGTGCTTAACCTATAGTTAAGTGGCGAGTGTTTAATAAATGATGGTTGAATTGGAAATTGAATGGAATTGCCCACTCTGAGCTAGTATTGTGCATTCCTCAGGCTTATTGGGCCTCAGCACTTATACACTCTTCCATTCTATAATGTGATTATCATGAATTGTAGGGCTGAGGCCCCAAGGGCCACTGGTCAGGCTAGAGAACTCAATTAAATTTTCGATTCAAAAAGTACAAAGCAACCTACTAGGTTCAGGCTGGACAGAGCCTGAGGTGTCTGAATGGATCAATAGAGAAGGCCACAAAATTCTTTATCCAAGGAGCTTCTAATCTGAAAAAGACCAGAGGTGCTATACTGAGGCCCAGCCCTACATGAAATACTTCTGCAATCTGTCTCCAACCTATTTTTCTAGATTGATTACACATTATTGCCACTTATGCACTTTACATTCCAGCCAAACTGGGATCCTTGCTGTTCCCCTATAGACAGCATTCCATCTTCCTTCTCTGAATTTTTTTTAACAACTTCAGTTTTATTAATATATTTTACAGTACAAACATTTATAGATTACTCCTGCTTTGTAAAATCTCTTATAACAAAGTAAAACAGTTAAACAAAACTGTTCATACAGTGACCTCAAATGAAAGTTAATTTTATATTTCACATTTAGTACCTCATCCCTACCTCTCTATTTTAAAAAATTAAAAGAAATCCATTTTCTCTCCCTCCTATCCCCTACCCTAATGGAAAAGAAAAAAAGGCACATTTCTTTTGAATATTTGTTGAATCTTGCCTCACACCTACTAGCTAAGACTTTCATTTTACAGATAAAGAAATCGAGGCCCAGCAAAGTGATTTATTTGCCTAAGGTCACACAGGTAGTAAATGACAGAGGGACCCTGGCTCCAAAGCCAATGATCATTGTTTCAGGCAGCCTTTTCATTCCCATGAGGAAGTAGAACAGGTTAATAGGTCTCTGTCAACCCTCACCTGTCCATTTTTGCTATGAGGAGTAAGGAAAGCTCATGTTTGAATGTTTTATTTAATACCATGTCTTTCCCTCTGTTGATTTTCTACATTTTCTCCTGTCTTGTATGTACATAATTGTTTGCATGTTGTTTCCTCCTTTAGATTGTAAGCTCCATGAGGTTGGGAACTATCTTTTGTTTTTGTTTGTATCCCCAGCATTTAGCACAGTGCCTGGCAGATAGCAGATGTTAAATAAATGTTTGTTGAATGCATTTGTTGCAAATATGCATAGTCAAGCAAAACAAATTTCCCCAATTACTGTACACAAAGATATATGTACCTTATTCAGTGGCCTAAATCCATAACCCTTCTGTAATATAATAAGAACATGTTTCATCATTGGTCCTCTGGAATCACAGATGGTCACTGTATTATATCTGGGCTTTTACATCCCATGCTAGGAATGCTAGTTAGTGTTCCAAATGTATCTTAGCTAAAATGTGAAGACCTAACTTAAATGGTTATGAAGCCTGTACATTTGGTATTGTTTGACCCTTAGGATTTTGTTATCTCTTAGTAAAGAGGAGGAAGAACAGTCATATATTGTGGCTTGTTAATATGTATGTTTAGACCAAATTTGTATTTGTACTGTCTGTATGGAAAATGAGGGACAAAAGGTGTAATACGCTATTAGGTTTTTACACTATTGGATTCCTTCTATATGTGTGTTTGTTTCTGTCCATGTGGGTTTGTATGGTAGAGATTATTCTCGGGGCGGCTAGGTGGAGCAGTTAGTAGAGCGTCGGCCCTAGAGTCAGAAGGACCTGAGTTTGGATCCGGCCTCAGACACTTAACACAAACAAAAACCTAGCCGTGTGATCTTGGGCAAGTTACTTAACCCCAGTTGCCCTCCAAAAAGCAAAAAAAAAAAAAGAAAAAAATTATTATTCTCATTTCATAGATGAAGAGGTTGAGTTACTTGCCTGTCTTTTAAATATTAATTTATTCTTCTGGTGATCCTATTAACTCCCAATCATGAAGTTCCAAAATCTCCCAAAGGATAATGGAAGGTTATATTGAGTATACACATACTATATCTATTTCTATATATAGATATAGATACACACATACATACTCATACAATATGTAATATACACACAATGTATATATGTAATATATGTTATATGTACTTATAGATATAAACAAATATATATACAATGCAACTTATTACTGATATATTGAAGGCAAGAAATGTCAGAAAAGATAAAGAGATTAGCAAAGAAGATGGGCCACTCATATGTACCTGAGGCCTAGGTCTTCTGACTCCAAACCTTTTGCTCTATTAACTATGAAAGTCACCCATGGTCACACATGTAGGGTTTGGACCAAGTTCTCTTGACTCCACGTTGAGTTGTCTCCCCCCCTATTCCACTGAAAGGACATCAGACCTGTATAGATGTGGGTTTTTGAGCCTCTTATGTGACTTATGTGTGTATAAAATAAGGTGATTGGATTAGATGGCCTTTAAGGTTCTTTCCAGCTATAGACTGCTTCTCTTGGAAGCAGGGCAAAGTTTTGAAATAGGTCAATTTTGTCTTGGGCATCCCTCCTACTTTCCTGTCTTCACTGTCCCAAGGGGTCTAGTACAGATTGCCCTGACCCTTCTTCCTCTACACACACACACATACACACACACACACACACACACACACACATACACACACACACACACACACACACACACACACTCTGGCGTGGCACCCCTCCCAAACTTGCCCTACTTCCCAAAGTGCTCCAACTTCCAAAATTAACTATGATCCTTTCCTCCTCTTTAGAAAACCCTTATTCCCTCAGTGTAATTGTGGTCATCTGCATACTACAGGAAAAACAAACTGATTCTATTAATTTATTCTAATATGGGACTGAATGACCTAGAAATATCTAAACATTCTAGAAGTGTTCACATTTTTTTTAAGGGGATGATTTTTATCCTGAATAAATCTACACCTGGCCATTCTTGGAGCCCTCCTCCTAATCCCGCCCCCCCCCCATCCCAGCAAACAAACAAAGCAGAAATGAAATGAAATAATTCAAGCAATGTAGAGAATGTCTTAGGAAATTGAAGGTAGGCCAGCTCCAGGCCTTAGATAAGCTTTTCTAAACTCATTTTGCTTTCTGCAATTTTTTTTCTTTCTTCTACATCCATAAATACAAATTCTCTTAAGTTTTGGATGCCTCCTGAGATGGGCCAATGAAGGAGACTCCAGTATGGAAAGACAAGGACAGCCCTTTGTATATACCTGAGATTTGTAAATCAGTTCTGCAGGAAAAATGCCAGCCCATATTACAGACCAGGTGTTTCTTGGGAGTCAGAAGGAAAGACATTTGTGAAGGCTAGCAGAGTGAGGAAAGGCTTTCAGAAAGACTTTGGACTTGGCTTCAATGTAAAGAATGAGTATGCTTTAGAGATGCAGAATTGGGGAGAGGGAGGTTTGTCTTGGAGGAAAGGCCTTAGGAACAAAGGCCAAGAGGGAGAATGGAGTATGGCACTTATGGAGATCAATCTGACCAGATTGCTGAGAGATGGGTTCTGAGAAATAGAGGGAAAGGTAAGATGTAGGGCTGAAAATTTAAAGGATTTATAGGAATTACAGTGCAAGTATACTTAGACTACCACGTTCTAGGGAGGTTCCTTTACAACAGATTTAGTCGTTTTAGAATAAACACACAAAACCCAAACTTAATAAATCATGCAGTCATATTGGCCCCATTACATGAATCTTGAATAAAGGGCAATGGAGAGCTGTATGGTGGGGACAAGCAGACTTTGGCCTGCTTCCAATAATGACTTATGCAAAAAAAAAAAGTTACATGAGGTATATCATTGAAGAAATGGGTGGTTAGAAAAAGAGGTGGGACTGGGCACTGTTGTGAGGACCTGTAGTCCCTGTTACCAAGGAGGCTGAGGTTGGTGGATCACTTGAGTTTGGGAGTTCTAAGCTGCAATAGGGCTAAAGGTGATTGGTATCTGTATTAAGTAGCACAAATATAGTGAGCCTCCGGGCTACTGGGCTGCTTAAAACAGGGCAAACCAGCACAAGTTGGAAACTGAGCAGATCAAAGCAGACTCATGGGTGGCTAATGTACTTCTAGCCTGGGAGAGATAGGGAGACACAGAGAATGGGAGGAAGGAGGGAAGAAAGGAAGAACAAAAGGAAGAAAGGAAGAAGGAAAGAAGAAAGAAAGAAGGAAAGGAAGAGAAAGAGGGAAGAAAGGAAGGAAAGAAGGAAGGAAGTAGGCCAGTCACTAGTCATAAGGCTAAGAGATCCCTCACCCAGATAACCCACTAATATCCATGAATGGATGCCCAGAGGAAGGGCTTTAGCACATTGAAGATCCTTCTCTATGGAACATCTATGAGAGAAGATGGATGCATAAGATGAGAAGGCAAGGACATCTGGTATCTCATTTCCCACTGGCTGCATCCCTTTTGTACTTCTTTGACTTCTTCTACCATGGACCCAATGAATTTGTGGAAATCTCATCTTATGAGATCCAATCAGCCTTGTTATACTTTACATCTGCTCCTCTCATTGGAGGGTGGGACCATAAACTCCCCCATTTAAGGAGAGGAGACAGGACAGCCATCTCCTAAGACATCTCTTCATTTTCCACCTGGTTGCACCCATTTCAGACTTAATTGACTTCTCTATCATGACATTGTACTGGGTATCTCCCCTCTCCCCTTTTCAGTTTTCTTTTTTATGTGGTCTTCCCCATGAGAGTATAAACAGTCTGAGAGCAGAGACTGTCTTTTTCATATTTGTATCTCCATCATTTAGCACAGTACCTGACAGGTGCTTAATAATCTTTATTGACTCCTTACTGACAATTGGCAAGGATGGATTTTAATCTGCACCAGTGAGGGAAATACCCATTTTGATAAGATTATAGATTTTTTTCCTATCTCTAGTTTTTAATTTGGTTCCCTGCAAATGAAGATTTTTTTATATGAAATTGTGAATAATAATCATAGCTCACATTTATATAAAGCTTTCCAGTTAATAAAGAGGTTAATTGAAATTTGTCTCTTACTGGATAATCTCTTCACTTTCAATGCCCAATGTCTTCTTGCTTTCCAAACCCCGAATAGCTATCGAAACAAGAAATGATCTGCTATTAGTCATTTTTACACGTGGCATAATACTAATAAACTGCATTTATATAATACTTTAAAGTTCTTTCCATATTATTTCATTTTGGGAAAGAATGCTATATTTGGGAGTCAGAGGACCTGGGTTCAAGTTTCCGCACAGATCAGCTGCTTCCTGGTTGCGTGAGCTTGGGTAAGTCACTTGCCCTCTTTGAGACTCAGTTTCTGCATGATATGTTCTTCTGGAAACTCTACTTCTTCCTCTTTCCCTAGGCATAGCCTGGACACTTTTGAAGGGCTACCTTCTTCTCAAAGCCTTCCCTGACCTCCTGCATTCCATGCTGATGATGGGATTGTAGATTTAGAGCTGGAAGTCTAGTCGAGTCACCTAGTCAGGTCTTGAGGTCTAGCCCAGATTTTTTATTTTACAGATGAAGAACTGAGGTGCCGGGAGGTTAATTCAACTGCCCAAGATCATACTTTCCTAAAGCATTAAGTAGGAGAGCCAGGATTTGAAAACAAGCACTACTCCAAATTTGTTGTTTGCTCTTTGTTATCAGAGGACCAGTGACATCAAAGGATGATGTCTGGAATAGTTTATAAATTGGGTCTAAGTGAGGCAGAGCTACATAAAGTTGTCAGCCTCACTCTTTCTTCCAAAGACAACAGTAAGGTAGCAGGACAAAAGTCAGGATGACTGGTGATGGCCTGGGATGCAGTGGATGACCTTGGCATCTTTGATGTCTAAGCTCTAAATTTAAAGCTACTTGAACCACCACCTCTCTCTGTCTCTGTCTCTGTCTGTCTGTCTCTCTCTCTTCCTCTCTCTGTGTCTGTCTTTCTCTCCCTTTCTCTCTCTCTCCCCCTCCCTCCCCTCTCTCTATCTCTCCCTCTCTTTCTTTCTTTCCCTCCCTCCCTCCTCAAAATTTCTTTAATATTTATAGTCTACCTCACTAATTAGGGACTTACTTATTGACTTGCCTGGTTATTTAATGTCATTCTTTACCTACTTTTCACCCTTAATGATCTCATCCTGGACCTGGGCTTCACCTCCCACTTCTAAAGGAGATTTCCAAATTTCCAAACTCCATCCCTAATCTCCTCCTAGAGTTATTCCAGTCCTGTATTTCCAGCTGCCTGCTGTATATCTCCACCTGGAGCTTTACCAGGTGCCTAGATTGTACTACCTCCACCTCTCAGAGTCCTTTTGTTCTTTTAGAGCTTAGCTCTGGTGCCATCTCTCTCCCATAAGCCTTTCCCTGATTCCTCCTGTTTATTATTCTCCCCCTCCTCCAATAATTTAGTAATCTGTGTATCTGTCTCTCCCCGTGTCCCTCTCCACCTTGTAACCTCCTTGAGAGTGGAGAACATTTAATTCTACCTTCACATGCCCAGCGCTGACCAGCACAATGCCCATCACGTAGCAGTCAATACTCAACATGCCTAACATTCATCATCTAGCTTCCTTATCTCTAGAGATGGCACCGATATCCTTCTGGCCATCTGGGCTTGAAGCCAAGGGTTCTTAGGTTTTCTCTGTGGCATGGACCCCCTCTTTGGCAGGCTTCACAATAGTGAATTTTTCAGTTAGAGGTCAGTGGAAACAGAGGCGTAATCATCCCCTCCCCCCCCCCCATTCTAGCTCATGGACCTCCCAAAAAGGAGGGATTGGATTTCCTTAGAACATAAGTTCCTTGAAGGCAGGAATCGCCTTATTTTTCTGTGTGCATTCCCTGTACTTTAAATGCAATAGTCCTAAATAAACGTTTTTTCGTGCATTCACGTTGCTTTAACACTTAAGGTCTTTTTGAACCTCATGGCTTGCTCCAGCACCTGGCATTCAGTAGATGCTTAATAAAGCCTCGTTGGACGAAGGGCATGCATGAGAATCCTACAAGAGCATGGAACCCTAGCACTCTGTTGTGGCGGTGGGGACGCCATTGCACTAAGAAACGCAAGGAGAAGCTGTCATTGCTTTCTTTCTCTCTCTTTCTCTCGGGTGGAGAGCCCAGAAGGTCAGCTTGGGGTCCAACATGGCACCGCCCTTAGCGTGGAGGCCTCTCAGAGTGGGGGGGCCGCCATTTTGTCCCACGTGACTTCCAGCGCGGCCAGGCTCGGCCGGTGTCACGCGTGCAGACGTACGGGGCGGGCCCTGGCGTCGGAGGTCTCGTGACAGGCACTTCCGCTCGGGGCGGCGGCGGTGGCGGAAGTGAGTGCGGAGCCCTAGTGTTGGCCATAAAGCCCGAGGCGGCGACGGCGACGGTGGTAGAAGGAGGAGGAGGTGAAGGAGAAGGGAACCTCGTCGAGCGAACTTGGAGCGTCCCCTCCTCTGTTGCTCTGCTCGCCGAGCCCTCGAGACGCATCCGGCATCGCTTCCGAGACCCCGGAGGAGCCGCCCGCCCTCTTGCCTTCGGTGAGCCGCGGGCCCAGCTGCCCCCTCCGTCCATCCGTCCGCCCGCCCGCCCCCGGGCCCCCTCCGCCCCTCCCCCTTCGCCTCCCCAGTCCCTCGGGGCTGGGGCCTAACGAGGGTCCTCACCCCGGGGCCGGGATTCGCGCGGCCCCGGCCTCCCCAGGCAATGAAGCGGGAGGTCAAGGGGTCCCGAGGGAGGGGTCCGAGCGCCGGTGGGGGGCCCGGAGCCGGTCAGATGCAGCAGGGCACGGCCGGGCACGTCGCAGGGGGCCGGGCTCGCCCTTCTTTTCCTCGAGGGCCGCTCGGGGCCGGGGCAGTCTGCTGTCGCGGACTTGTTTACTAGGTGCCTGGTGCCGAGAAGTGGGGAGGAAGGGGCGTCCGTCCAGCCGGCCTTCGGGCCGCAGCCGCCGCTCGGGGGACGTCCCTGAAGTCGGGTGGCCGCCGAGGTCAGGTCGGGAAGGATTACGGCCTTGTGCAATGATGAAATTAGCGTTGGTGGCTTCTCACCGGCGACGAGCAGCTTGTGTGTGCGGTGACAATGACTACAAGACAGCAATTCTCTGACAGTTTCTCCGGGCGCAGGCGAGCGTGCGGGGATCTGTCACGAGTGTCTAGGCTGCGAGCCCATTAAGTTATTAAACTCGATCCTTTTGTTTGGGAGAGGCTTCCCTAGAACACCTGAGTCAAGCTGAATCAGTCAAAGTCATGTGGCCAGTGTGCTTTTCCTTCGTGTTGTGTACATGTGAGACCCTTCAGGCCATGGGAGACAGAGGGCTTTTTGTGAGCCACATGTGTTAACAAATCGTGGCTGCTTTGTGGGGTGTAGTTCTAGAACTTTATGGGGGAGGGGGAAGGAATTAAATTTAGATCTTGCCCAGTAGCTTTCTTTGGTTATCTTACTGAGTTATGTTTAGTAGGTTAAATATACATTTTGAATGGAATCCTGAAGCTTGCAGTGACTTTTCTTGTGCTGTCTGATTGTGTTTTGGGCAAAGTTTTAATAGAGCTACTTCAACAGCAAGGAACAGCTCTTTGCTAAAGTCAGTAATTCAACTGGCAGTTGCTACTTCAAGTACATTCTTGTATAGTGCCTGTAACTTAGGAGCACTTGAGTGTTGTCAGGATAACTTACTTTTCTTAAAGAATAAACTGAGACTGGGAAGTTGGCCTTTTGTACCTGCTTGTTTCTATTAGTACAATTTGAATTTTTAACAAAATAGAGTGAAATAAGTGAAGATCTAGTGTATTTGAATGTTCATACTCCCTTTTAAAGCGTCATATCTTCTCCTTGGATACAGAAAGAATAAGTACTGTCCACTCCTTGTGACATTAGCAGCTGATTTAAACACATGACTTGTGTCATCCATGGATTAATAAAGTCTGTCCAGAGTGTTACTCTTTTTAGAGAACAGAAGTCTTTCCAGATGTGCAGCATGGGAACTTGGTGTTAAGTGAGGTAAACTTGCCCATAGTGTGTGTTCAGATATTTCTTGATGATTGAAATGAAACTTGTATCAAGAAACTAGAATAATTCGAATTTGAATGGTTCTTCCCTAGAGAACGCTCTTTAAAGCTGCCTAATAGTAAAAGCCACTGTGTGTGTGTGTGTGTGTGTGTGTGTGTGTGTGTGTGTGTGTGTGTGTGTGTGTGTGTGTTTGGCTTTAAAGAATGGTTTATAAGTAGAGTTGTTTTGTTGTTGTTGTTTTGTTTTGTTTTTTTGGTTGGGGATTCCAGATGAAATCAGAGGCAAAGAGAAATGTGGGGAAGAAGAACTTAACCTGAAATAGTAATTCCAGCTTTTTGTTGATTTTCATTGTGAAGTACTCTTTTTAGTCTTCTTGGATTTACAGTGGGTTTACTATCAGATACTTTTCTCCAGATTAAAAATGGCATTTTTTTTTTTTTGCTCAAGAATTTGTGTGGAATAAATTTGGATATCATAGGAACATTCTGTGGAATGATGAAACTTTGGAAACATACAGACTCTTATTCTTTGAAGGGGAACATGAAAACATAGCTGGAGAATAACTATTACATTCTTTTTCTTATTTATGTCAACCCAGATTACAAAATTGACACATGCCAATTTAGGTTATATTTGGAATTTGATGGGTTAGGGAAATGTCTATTTAGGTTGAATTTTGAGGGAAACTAGTTAATATTGCAAATGTACCTCTGTGACAAGTTACCATTAGGGCTTCAGTTTTTGCTTAAAGCATATCTTTAATTTGAGGGATTAACTATTATTCCTTGTCCTTGTTGCTTTAGTGATGTTTTTTTTTTTTTAGTCAAATAAGTTCCATATATCTGTTTTTTACTGATCTGCAGGTGAAATGTAGTTAGTGAAAGATTTGAAACAGTCACACTGGGTATAGGCTAGATTCTTGATTTCCTTGGCTGGAGTGGTGATTGAGGAGTTTGCACACTTGGAACACATCCTGTTGGCTACATTCAGCATATCTTTTAACATGTTGTCCATGTGAAATGCCCACGATTCTCATTCCTTTTTCTTAGTCCAAACAAGGATTTTTGTTGAGGGGCTTATAGTAAGACTGTGGATCAGAAGGACGTTGATGTTTCAGAAGAACAGTATTTTGACACTGTTTTTATCTCATATGATTGTTTGCAATTACTTAATGAAGGAACACTTAGATCTGAAGCAGCCTCCAAACAGTGATGCTTTTTTGGGCTAACTTTGTCTTTGTTAGAAGCCCTATGATCACAAAGCCCCTCAACCTTATGGCATGTGCGGTTTTGAATCAGTTGGCCACAACGTTGGAGCAGTAAAAATACAAATAAATAAATGAATGCCCTTTCACACCCTCTCCTCCCAACCCAGCCATTTATATACCTTGAGGGTTTTACCCTTCTTGAGCATGAACCAAATTTTGAAGGAAGCACTGTGAATTAAAGTTTGTGGGTATGATCTACATTTGATGTATCTGGTGCAGGTAAATTAATGCAAAATACAACTGAGGTCTCAGCAGTGATTTTACCTGCAGTTTGTCCTTTGTTCCTCCTGAAAACTGTCCATCTCTTTGCAAATGAGCCCAGTATTAGTCCACAATCTAAGGTAATTTAAACATGATCTATGACAGATTTTAGTAGATAGCAAACTAAGGAGCCAAGGGCTGGGAGTGGAAACTAGGAGGAGGCTTCCTCCTTATTAAGGCTAAACAATGGCTCACTTGGCACTGATGTCATTTTCTGAGGAAGGATTTAGGGGATAGAAATAAGTGTTTGCTTCTCTTCTCTTCTCACGCCCTGTATTCCAAAGTGTACTGCTTTACTGTTGCCTCTTATCTCATTTATAACATTGTTATTGAATTCTCAGTTGTAGTTCTTTGGGTTATCCAACTACTATCTATTAATTCCTCTTTAAATAGATTTCTTTGCTGTTCCATCTGCAGTTTGCTGCAGTAACATTTTGCAATGTGTTAATCTCAGAATTACCTGCCCCCACATTTTCACTCTTCTTGCCATGGTTTTCTTCCCACTTTTTATACTGAACATAGGGAAACTAGTGTGCTTCTGCCTCTTGAAATTCTCTGAAGTGTAATGGTGGTTTGTTGTATCAGCTACAAATCAGAGGTGAGTGGTATGTCAGATAGATTTGAACAGGTCAAAGAAATGTTTGTTGAATTTAGACCTTTTTTTACTCCTTACAAAAATATATCTAAATTTGAAATCAGTTACAATTCTGGGCTGCAGTTTTCAAAAGCAACTTTTAAGAATAGCTGTTTTCAAAATATTTCATTTTGAGAGATCGTTTGAAAGTTTTCTTTCAGCCCTTCCTTGCTTACTTTATTGCAGATTCTTTACTTTATGCAAGAGGTCAGAGGAACCTCTGCTGTATTCTATTTTTTTTTAGTGATGTCACCAGTGCTGTGGAGATCAGTCTAACTGATTCTGCTTCCCACTTTAGATAGTGCCAAGCAGTATGAGTTCCATGGACACAGCAAAATTGTGTTAACAATATGAAAACTAATGTCCACTTTAGGAATTCTCCAGTTTAATGAGTAAATTGCATATGGCCTAGCTTGTGTTAGTGCTAATATATCTACTAAAGGTATGTCTCTCCCTTCCTTCTTTTTTTATTGTCCTAATTGCTTTGTTGGTTTTTAAAAAAATACTGTTTTCAGTCGCCAAAACTCACCTTCTTTCCCTCTCACTCTGAACTCCTTCTGGCCCTACAATTAAGAACACAAGCAAAACAACCTGTTACAAACATGAGTAAGGCGTTTGTTTCTTCGTAGTAACTACCCTTATAGCTAAGTGCATGTGTATCTGTATCAGGCTGATCTTTGATTAAATACCATTATATAGTTTAGAAGGATGGAAGAGATCAACTGTCTTTGTGTCTTTAAGGTTTTCAAGAGAATCATTATGGAAACTATTAATAACTCACACTTGATAGTACCTCAAAGTTAGGAAAAATGCTTTCCTCAACACTTCCCTGTTAAGTGTTCTCCCTTTGAGAATGAGGAAACTGAAGGTCTGAGGTTAAGGGATTTGTCCAGTAGATAGTTCAGTAGCTATCAAGTCTCTTAGGTAGGATTCAAACTCGGGTTTCCCGATTTCAGAGCCACAATTCTCAGCTGTTCTTACTGCCTACGTATTGTCCTTTGTATTCAGACTCTGGTCTTTGTGTCCATTTTAGTTTTTGTTTCTATCCTTTAGTAGACTAGAAGCTTCTTGCAGTCTTGAGGATTAGTCACAGTGCTGAGCTCTGTCTTTCCCCACTTCTAGTACCTCTTTTCCAATGGGAAACAACTCTGCCAAACCAGGGGGAGTAGCTAATCTGCCCCAGGGCTCAGTGAGCTGTTCCAGAGAGCCCTCCTTGGGCTCTGCTGCTGCTGCAGACCTTTGTTCAAATGCAGCCGCCTTTCTGTGAATGCAGGTCAGTGAAGGAGAAGCTGGGAAGGAGAGCTGGGTACTGGCAGTGTGCTGAAACTTCATATTGCTTGGTGCTGAGGAAGGGTGACTCAGAGCCTGCAGCCCGTCTAGGGAGCAAGACACACACAAACATGCATAATATCTAAAAACATATATAAGGTAACACCTATGAGAATATAATCAGTGTAGTGAAAATGATTGAAATGGGTTGTACTGATGTTTTGAGATGGATGGCGTTGAACAAGAAATACTCTTCATTTCCACCTCCAGACCCAACATAAATTTTCATTATTCTTAAACATTTCAAATAAAGTAAATTTGCCAGTCTCGATCTGATGACTAAATCCAGTAGCCTTTTTTAATTCCCCACCCTTTATCTTTCTGCATTGTTTAACATTATCCCTTCCCAGCTGGTCTTCTTGTCTTTTTTTTTTTTTTTTAGATTTCTTCATTTTCATTTTTTGACACTATTCTATGTGTTCTTCTCCTACCTGTTTGGCCACTGTGTTGCTCAGTCTCCTTTATTGGGCCATCTATCTCAGGTTCCCCCTTCATCCCCAAGTAACTAGATGTACCTCAAAATTCTGTTCTTTTGCTTTCTCTTTATATTCACTGACTGAGCCTGTGAATTCAGTTATCACCTCTGTGCTGATGACTGATCTGTATATCATGTCTTTGTACCTTTCCTGAGCTCCAGTTCCTCATCAGTCAGCAAGCAGATATTAAACTACTATTTAGGTACATAATTTTTGTTGTTGTTTATTCCCTTCAATTATGTCCAACTCTTGGTGATCCCATTTGGGGTTTTCTTAGTGACCTGCCCAGGGTCACACAGCTAGTAAGCATCTGAGGTCAGATTTGAACTCAGAAAGATGAATTTTCTTAACTCCAGTCCTGGTATGGTATCAGTTGTACCACTTATGTACCGGATACTGGTCTGGACTTTGGTTCCTGGCCAGAAAGGGCTTATATTTCGATGGGGGGGGGGGTGATACTAGATGGGGATGACGTGTACACATATTGGTAAACTTATGTAATGGGGGGGGGGGGAGTGTTGGTACCTAGGAGAATCAGGAAGGGCCTCAAACTTGATTTGGAAATGAGGAGGGATTATGTTTCATGCCTCTGTAGAGGCCTGTAGAAAATTAATGGAATGCTGTATGTGAGGATACATTAAGTTGATCAAGGTAGTTAGATGGTGCACTGGGTAGGCTGGACTTGCAATCAGGAAGACCTGGATTCAAATCTTACCTCAGATACTGCCTAGCTACGTGACCCTGGGCAAGGAAGCCTCTTCTCAGCTTCATCTTTCAAATGAGAGATGCTGTTCTATCTGCCCCAGAGAGTTGTGAGGAGCAAATGAGATAGCATTTAAAACACATCGCAAACCTTAAAGTGCTCATATAAATCCTGCCTATTATTATAGATACTAATACGTAGAATGGTGAAGGGGAGTAATGGACAGTATATTGGAAAGATAGTCTAGGATTGGATTGTGTAGGGCTTTAAATGTCAAATAAGGATTTGTGTTTTATTTGAGGCAAGAGAGAGCCACCAGGTTTTTTGAGCAGGAGTTATATGATCAGACCCTTTGACTGCTGTATGAAGGATAGACTGGAGCCTCCCAGAACAGGAGGCTATTTTTTTTTTTTTTAGTATTTATATATATATTTGAAACATTTAATGTTACGACCTTGAATTTCAGATCCATTTCCTTCCTCCCTTGTCACCCATTCCTTCTTGGGATATAAGTAATTCAGTATATGTTGTACATGTCTAGCTATGCAAAACATTATCATAGTAGATATATTGTGCAAGGCTGCTTATAATTCCCTCCCACTCATCCCACCCCCCACCTGGTCCATTCCCTACATGATCCTGTCCCTCTTCTATAGTGGGTACTTCCAACCTCCCCTCACCCCAAGGATGCCCTCCCATCCATCATCCCTCCTCTCATCCCCCTTCCCCCTATCCTGCTGCAGGTTGAGATATCCCATTTAGTATGTATGTCATTTTCTCCCTGAACCAAATTCAATGTGAATGTGGTTTTGCCTTTTTAGCCTTCCTTATTCTCCCCCTCCTTTGCAACCACTTCCCCTACATGAGATAGTTTACCCTACCATGTCTCTCCCCATCTCCTCTTGCCACTTTCCTCTCTCACCTCATAATTTCATCCCTTGAGTACTCTCCCTTCCCAACAAAATCAACCTATGCCCTCTATCCATATATAACTGTAACCATATACACACACATTCACATATGTATTCATATGACCACACCCCCTTCTTCCATTATTTTCATAGTGAGAAAGATATCATCAGTCACAGATATTGCTTTTCCATATAGGAATGTAAATAGTTCAACTTTGATAAGTTCCTTTTGATTTCTTTTCCCTGATTACCTTCTCAGGCATCTCTTACTTCTTGCATCTGGATGTCAAATTTTCTATTCAACTCTGGTTTTTTCCTCAAGAATGCTTGAAAGTCCTCTATTCCACTGAATGACCATATTTTCCCCTGAAACAAAATACTCAGTTTTGCTGGGTAGGTGACCCTTGGGTTCATTCCCAGTTCTTTTGCCCTCTGGAATATCATATTCCATGCCCTTCGATCCCTCAGTGTAGAAGCTGCCAGGTCCTGGGCTATTCTGATTGTGTTTCCACAATATTGAAATTGTTTCTTCCTGGCTGCTTGTAGTATTTTCTCCTTGATCTGGGGATTCTGGAACCTGGCTATAATATTCCTGGGAGTTTTCTTTTTGGGATCTTTTTCAGGAGGTGATCAGTGGATTCTTTCAACCTCTATTTTGCCCTCTGGATCTAAAACATCAGGGCAGTTTTCCTTGAGAATTTCTTGAAGGGTGATTTCTAGGTTCTTTCTTTGATCATGGCTTTCAGGTAGTCCAATAATTTTTAATTGTCTCTCCTGGATCTATTTTCCAGGTCAGTGGTTTTTCCCATGAGATATTTCACATTGCCTTCTATTCTTTCATTTGTTTGGATCTGTTTAATAGTATCTTGATTTCTCATAAAGTCACTAGCTTCCATTTGCTCCAGTCTAACTCTGAAGGAATGAATCTCCTCAGTGAGCTTTTGAGATTCTTTTCCATCTGGCAAATTTGACTTTTTAAGGCATTCTTCTCCTCAGTGCCCTTTTGGGCCTCCTTTGCCATTTGAGCTAGTCTATTTTTTAAGGTGTTGTTTTCCTCAGTCAGGCTGTTGACCCTCATTTCATACTTTTCCTGCATCCTTCTCATTTCTCTTTCTAATTTTTCCTCCACTTCTCTTATTTGATTTTTAAAGTCCTTCTTAAGGTCCTCTATGGCCTGCAACCCACTCATGTTTTCCCCTGGGGCTTTTGGAGCAGGACTTCTGACCTCACAGTCCTTTTCCCGCTCTATGCCCCCAAAATAGGAGTCTAGGGTTGCATTTTTCTGTTTCCTTTGCCTTGGCATGTTGCCACTTAATTGCTTGACTTTTGGGCTTGTTGCCACACTATGGCTTTAAGGCCAGCTAGAGGAATTTTCGTCCCGAACGTGTGGGGGGGCAACTTCCGTTTCTGGCAAGCTGTAAACCCACCCACAACTTCCACCCTAGATCACAATCCAGATCCAGGGAGGTTAAAGCAAGAGCGATTACCCCCCAAGACTGATCGCTGGATCTCCCCACGATTTGTAGGCTGGGAGCCGGAAATGCCTCTGAAAACTACAAAATGGCGTGTCTCCTCAGCAGCTTCTAGCCCCCAGGGGAGGGAGCTGACGCATTCCCCAAATACAGGTCCCAAAGTCCATAGGACACTAACCTCTTACTTTGTCCTAGGCATGTCTATGTTGATAATTCTGGAGTCGCCACAGCTCCTGGTGTTCTGGGGTTCCTCCAGCCGGCTGCTGGCCCTGCCGCCCTGGGGCTAAAACCTCGGCTCACGTAGACCTGGGCTAGGCTCGGCTCGGCTCCTGCGCTCTGCGCGCTGCCGGCTCCCAGACCGCTGCGCTGGTCCTTCCTGCAGGGTGCTGGGCTGTCCTCAGCGGGAGGTTAGCTTCTCTGTGTCGTTCTGTGGGTGCTGGGGCTCCAGAAGATTTTCAGAGTCCTTTTTTACATAGTTTGTGGAGAATCTCGGGGCAGAGAGGCTTGGACGAGCTGTTTCTACTCCGCCATCTTGGCTCCGCCCCCCAGGAGGCTATTTTTAATGGTTCTACTAATAGGTTATATGGACCTAGACTCTGGCTCTGTGAGCGGAGAAGGGAATTGGTGTCAGAGATTGCGTGGATGGAATAATTGACAGGATGTGGGAGAGAAGAGCTGAGGATGATTTGGAGGTTTCAACCTGGGTGACTAGAAGGATGGGAGAAAATTAAGAAGAAGGGGAAGATAAAAGAGTTTTGTTTTGGACATGGGGGTTTTGAGGTGTCCACAGGATGTCTAGGGGGAAGTGTCTCATAGGTAGTTGATACAACTTTCAAGTAGACATCCCGTAGACATTTGGAACTCAGCAAGTGCAAAACACTTGTTTTATGTTAAGCTCACCTCCCCCCCATAAAGATTCTAGCAGCTCCCTCTTGCCCCCAGGGTGAACTACAGACTCTTCTGTTGGATGTCAGTAGTGTCTCCTTAGGCTCTTGCCAAATGGACCTGCTTGCTGTTCTCAATCCATGACTTTGTTTCTCCTTCTTCTGTGTCTTTGCACAAATTGTCCCTCAGGTCGGCATTGTGGATCCCTAGCTTCCTTTAAAATTTATTTCAAGCCTCAGGTCCTAGCCTCCTCCCCGAGGCCTTTCCATATGGTCCAACTAAGAATGCCCTTACTAGATTACCATATTATTTAATAATAATAATAATAACAGCTAATATTTATGTAGTGCTTGCTGTATGCCAAGCACTGATCTTCATAACATCCCTTTGAGGTCAGTGTTCTTATTATCTCTCTTTTACAGATGAGGAAAATAATTTGACAAACAGGTTAAGTGCCATATTCAGTCACACAGCTAGTATGACTGGAGTCAGATTTTAAATCTGGTCTTTCTGACCCTAGGCCTAGAACTTTATACTCTGCCTCCTATCTGCCTCCAGTATTTCCTGTTGTGTTAGTGTGTTCCTTGACAATAGGGACTACTTTGCAATCTTTTATCCCCACTACCTAGCATACTAGCTGGCATGTTGCTGGTGCTTAATAAATGCATTTTGTTGTTGAAAAACTGCATTTTAAAAACATTCCATTTCTAGGTTTGATCTTGCCTTCTTGCCCATTCAGAGCAGATTTGAAAGAAGTTTCAGCAGCATTATATTAATGCAAGTATCAGGTAAAAATTATTACTTTAATCTTACCTTGAGTTTGTTTTTCTACCAATAATTTGGACCTGTTCCTGCTGGTAGAACTAGCTCAGATACTAAATTGTAATATCTCTGAGGTGTGAATTTAACATAGTAGTAGATAGTACCAGCAACATTCAGTGTACTTCACTTTGACCAAGTAAGAATAGTCCCTGTATTGTTAGAATTACTTGTTAAAAATGATGTTGCATTTTGACTGCAGTTGGTAGTAGTGGCAACTTTTGCCTCTAACAAACTACTGTATAGGTTACATATGACATTTCATACATTGTCTCTTTTGAATAAATGTATAATGTTCTCATCCTGCAGAGTAAATTTCTACACAGTATATGGTTGTGATTTTTGTTACAGTGTGGATAGGTATGCTAAGAGATTTTAAGCTTTTCAGAGAGGAATTGAAGGTTGTGAAATGGAAAATGAAGATGTGTTCCCTCTGGGAGTTTATATTCTTTACTAGAGTAGAGGAGATATTACCTTACTATACTGAAAGATAAGTTAAACATATGCGTCACAAATTAAATGCTATAGGATTTTTTTTCTTTTTTCTTTTGCTTTTTGGAGGGCAATTAGGGTTAAGTAACTTGCCCAAGGTCACACGGCTAGGTTTCTGTTTGTGTGTGCATTAAGTGTCTGAGGCCAGATCTGAACTCAGGTGCTTCTGACTCCAGGGCTAGTGTTCTACTCACTGTGCCACCTAGCCGCCCCTGCTATAGGAATTTTTAAAATTTTAAAAATATATTGATTTTTTTCTTTCCCCACCCTTTCACTATGGAAAGAAAAGGTCTTGTAACAAATATGTATGATCAAGCAAAACAAATTTGCACATTGACTGTATCCAAAAAAATGTCTCATTGAGCCCCTTATTCTGTCATATCTATCAGAAGGAGGTAGGTAGCATATTTTATTAGCAATTCTCTGGAATCATGGTTGGTCGCTTTTTTTTTTTTTAAATACGAAGTTGTTATTCTGTAAATTGTTCTGATTACTTCATTTTGCATCAATTCATCTAAGTCATCCTGAGTTACACTGGAACTGTCCCTTCCATTTTTCTTATGACAGACTAGTATTTTCTTAAATTCCTATACCATAATTTGCTTAGATATCCTCTTAGTTTCTTTTTTTTTTTTTTGCTGCTACAAAAGGAGGTGTTGTAAATATTTTTTGTTACATATGGGTCCTCTTTCCTTGCTCTATCAGGTATAGACCTAGAAGTTGTTCGATTAAAACATACATAGAGTTGAATGACTTTTTAGACATGGTTCTAAATTGCTTTCCAGACTGACTGAATCAGTTTATAGCTTCACCAACAGTGAATGTGAATTGTTTTTTTCAATGTGCTTGTTTTTCTATAGTCTCTCCAACATTGATCATTTCCCATTTTTGTCAGCTTTTCTTAGGAGCCAGAGGTAAAACCTTATAATTTGCATTTTTCCAATTAATTATTAGTGATTTAGAGCAGTTTTTTGTGTGACTTGATAGCTTGGATTTCTTCCTTTGAATGTTGTCTTGTTCATATCCTTTGATCATTTATCGGTTGGGGAAATGCTGTAGGAATTATGATGTCAGATGACCTTTGACTGGACTAATAGGGGACAGCTGAATGAAGGAGGTAATATTTGAGCTGGGTATCAAAGAATGGGTAGGATTTATAAGTAGGACTGATTTTATGTGTGTGTGTCTGTGTGTGTGTAAGATTTTTCTTTTTTTTTCTTTTCATAGGGGCAATTAGGGTTAAGTGACTTGCCCAAGGTTACATGGTTAGTAAATGTTAAGTATCTGAGGTCGGATTTGAACTCAGGTCCTCCTAACTCCAGGGCCTGTGCTTTATTCACTGCACTACCTAGCTGCCCCTATAAGTAAGATTTCAATTGAAAGCAGAAACAAAGGAGGGTGAGAAAGAACCAAATTAAGACTGATGATTTTAGTTTGTTTTTCAAGCAGTAAAAGTGAGAGAAAGGGATGTTGGGATCCTAGAATGATTGAGTTCCTAGAGGAGGAAGAGCATATCTTATTCAGTAGGTACTAGGAAACCATAGAAAGCTTTTAATCAGGGAGACATGTAAAATGTTGTTTTAGAAGGGGCAGTGTAGTAGTTGAAGTACTAACTTTGTTGGGAGATCTTGACTTTTTGCTTGTAAGTGTCTGAAGCCAGATTTGAATTCAGAAAGATGAGTCTTCCTAACTTCAGACCTGGTACTTTATCTATGGCACCACCTACCTGCTCGATATTAGGAGGAGGAAAAGTCAAATAAAGTGATTGGTAATGCTATTATGAAGTCATAGGAAAAGGGGTGGTATTGTTGTTTGTCCTTTCTCAAAGAGGGTCATGTCATCAGGAAGGTGATGCCTTGACTTGCAAGTGAATTGGATTTAAGCAAGGGAAGGCTGTGCAAAGTCACCAGCCTCACTTTCTCCTCTATCTGGGTCCAGTGGAAAGATAGATCTGGAGGACTGGAGATGATTCTTTGTTAAATCACCCCTCGGGCCAAGTATGTAAAGGTCCCTGGAATATGCCACTGGAGATCTGCTGCACATTATCTCTTTGAGACCTGTCATCCATCCAATTTTGAATCCATTTGATTGTTATATTCTAATCCATATCTTTCCATCTTCTCCCCAAGAATAGTACTTTAGATACTTTAGTACTTTGAGATAACTTTATCTAAAACTTTGCTAAAATTTCAGCCAGCTAAATCCCTAGCATTGCTCTCATTCTACTAGTTTAGCAGTCCTGTCAGAAAGCATCTTGGTGGTTCATTGGTTAGAGTACCAGGTTTGAAGTCAGGAAAATTCATCTTCTTGAATTCAAATCTGGCCTCAGCAAAAATCTGGTCACCCTAGTTGTATGACCCTAGGTAACTCAACTTGCCTCAGTTTCTTCATCTTTAAAATGAGCTAGAGATTGAAATGGCAAACCACCCCAGCATCTTTGCCAAGAAAACCCCAAATTGTGTGGAGAGTTGGACTCAACTAAACAGTCCTATCAAAGGAATTTGAGGTTAGTCTAACATGACTTGTTTTTGATAAAGCCATTCTGGTTCTTTATAATCACTAGGTTCCTTTTCTAGATATTTATCAACCAGCTCGTTAATGATTCTTTCTAGAATTTTCCCAGGAAATGAAGTCAAGCTCACTGGTCCAAAATGTGCAATTCCCACCCCACCCCCACTTTTAAAAATCAGGACGTTTGTCCTCCTACAATCTTTGTTGTACTTCTTCTCTTTTCCATTCTCAACTGCCAGTTCTTTCAGGACCTAAGGAGGTAATTCATTCTGGCCAGATGACAAATCCATCAAGGACAACTGACTTGGGGAACATTTAGCATTCTAGAGAGTAGAAACCTGGTAGCAACCAGAGTAGTGATTGGTCCATTTTGCTTAAACTTTTTTCCCCCTATTTATAAAATGTTTTGTTAGATACTTAATATTGAACAGCAATAGACTTGTTTATTGACTATTAATTTTTTTATTATCTTTTGTTTTTTTTGCATTCATTTAGCAGTTCATGCTTTTTACCATCTCTTAAAAAGACAGCTCAGCAAAATCAGTGCAGTAATTGAGCACAACAGTATATGTAATATTTCATACCCCTAGTCTCCCACTTTTTGTAGTGAAGGGAGATAGGTTCATTTTTTCAACTCCTTTACACTGTTCAGTTTTGTTTTATTGTTCTTTTTGTTCATGTTATAGCTATTGTAGTTTCCTGATTCCATATTAGTTTGGGCAAGCCTTCCCATAGTTCTCTAAATTCTTTACATTTCTTTTCTTTTTTTTTTTTTTTTTAAGCAATTGGGGTTAAGTAACTTGCTCAAGGTTACACGGCTAGTCATTATTTATGTGTGGGTTCTCATTTTCTGAGGCTGGTTTCGATTCCGGGTCATCCCAGTTCCGAGGCCGGCGCTCTTATTCACTGTGCCACCTAGCCGCCCCAGTTCTTCACCTTTCTTGTTCTCAAAGTTTAATGATTCTTTTTTTAAATTTTATTTTCAGTCTGCAAAAATTCTCCTCACTATTCTACCCATCTCTAATTAAGAAAGAAAAACACAACTTCTTTTACAAATACATATAGTCAAAACAAAGCAAATTTCTGGGAGCCTTGGGGAGAAAAGTCTCATTTCAAACTCAAAAGAGTCTTTCCCACTCTTTCTCACGAGGTGTGGGTAGCGTGCTTAATCAGACCTTAATCAGACCTCTAGTTGGTTGCTATGCTGATCAGAGTTCCAAGTCTTTAAAAGTTTAAAAGTCTTTACTATATTGTTATTGTATAATTTCTTCTCCTGGTTCTGCTCACTTTGTATCAAGTCCATACACATCTTCCTAGGTTTCTCTGAAACCATTTTCTTTATAATTTCTTAGAGCACAATAATATTCCATTACATATACCATAACTTGTTCGTCATTCCACAAATTGGTGAGCCAGACCCTCCCCATGCTCCCCTTCCCAGTTCTTCACTACCATGAAAAAACTTTTAGTTTTTCTAATCTTGTGTTCACTCTTCAAAATTGCTACACAACTCTGATCTTTTCAACTAGAACATTTGGAAATATTCTTTAACTAAAGTTCCATTTTCCATGTTTTGCTGGGTAAGTTATTTTTGATTGTAAGTTAGAATTCGTTGCCTTCTGGAATATTGGTTCTAAACTCTCAGCTCCATTATTATGGAGACTGCTAAATCACCTGTGATCCTGACTGTGGCTCTTCAGGTACTTTAATTCTTTCTTCCTGGCTTTCTTGAACCTTTCAAGAACCCTTCCTGCAGGGTTCCTTGACTGTGGCTATAATATTTTTGAGAGTTTTTGTTTGGAGCTCCTTTCAGAAAATGATCTGTAAAGTCTTTGTATTTCCACTTGGCCTTCTGTTTCTAAAGGAGTTGAGCAGTTTTCTTTAAGCTTCCTTAAAATGTAGAACCCACAAAGTGACAAAGAGAAATAAATCTCCTGCTGAAGGCATGCCAGCAGGCCTATAGTAAGGGTACATCATACTGTGCTGGGAGCAGAACCCAGCTGGGAATGAGCCTGCAGTGTTAGCTTCAGGGCAGCCCCAACAAGCAGCAGCTGGAGCTGACTTCGGGACAGTGGATCACCAGCAACTGTGGCGGTTTCCAAAATTATCAATCCATGAATGCCAAAGACAAAGTAAAAGATCAGTGAGGAACTCGTTTGGAATGGGGCGGGGGGGGGGGCATGGAGAAATGCAGTCTGGCCCCTGATCACCTCCTGAAAGAGATCCCAAAAAGAAAACTCCTAGAAATATTATATATAGCCAGGTTCTGGAACTCCCAGATCAAGGAGAAAATATTACAAACAGCCAAGAAGAAACAATTTGAATATCGTGGAAACACAATCAGGATAACACAGGATCTGGCAGCTTCTACATTAAGGGATAGAAGGGCTTAGAATATGATATTCTAGAAGTCAAAGGAGCTGGGATTAATACCAAGAATCACCTACCCAGCAAAACTGAGCATGGTTCAGGGGAAAATATGGTCATTCAGTGGAATAGAGTACATTCAAGCATTCTTGATGAAAAAACCAGAGTTGAATAGAAAATTTGACATTCAGACACAAAAAGCAAGAGATGCTTGAGAAGGTAAACAGGGAAAAGAAATCAAAAGGAACTTACCAAAGTTGAACTATTTACATTCCTACATGGAAAAACAATAACTGTGACTGATGAAACCTTTCTCAGTATGAAAATAATTGAAGAAGGATATATGGGCATATGAATACATATGTGAATTGTGTGTATATAGGTTTACGGGTATACATGGATAGAGGGCATAGGTGGAATTTGGTGGGAAGGGATGATACTTAAGGGGTGAAGTTAAGAGGTGAGAGAGGACTGGCAAGAGGAGATGGGGAGAGACAGGGTGGGGTAAACTATATCATGTAGAAGAGGCAAGGGGAAGTAGTTGCAGGGGAGGGAAAGGACAGGAAGGCAAAAAGGCAAAACCACATTCTCATCGACTTTCAAGCGTTCTTGATGAAAAAAAAAGTTGAATAGAAAATTTGACATTCTGATACAAGAAGTATGAGAAGGTAAACAGGGAAAAGAAATCATAAGGAACTTAATCAAAGTTGAACTGTTTACAGTCCTACATGGAAAAACGATAATTGTAACTTATGAAACTGTTCTCAGTATGAGAATAGTTGAAGGGAATAGGTGTGTGTGTGTGTGTGTGTGTGTGTGTGTGTGTGTGTGTGTCCCCGTGTGTGTGCGTGTGCGTGTGCGCACATACATGCATATATATGTCTATATAGGAGGGTATATAGGCATATGAATACATATGTGAGTGTGTGTATATATGTGTACAGGTACACATAGACAGAGGGCACAGGCCCAATGGAAGAAGAGATGATACTTAAAAGGTGAAATTGAGAGGTGAGAGAAATATAATGAGAGGAGATGGGGAGAGACAGAATGGGGTAAATTATCTCATATAGAAGAGGCAAGGGAAAACTGGTACAAAGGAGGATAAGAATAGGAAGGCAAAAGGGAACGGGTCAACCTTACTCTCATTGAATTTGGCTTAGGGAGAGAATGACATACACATTAAGTAGAGTATCTAACCCTACAGGAGAGTAGTGGCGAAGGGATGAAAGGGACAATGATGGAGGGGAGGGCAGGTTGGGGAGGAGGGTAGTTAGAAGCACACACTTTTGAAAAGGGACAGGGTCAAAGTAGAAAATAGAACAAGTTGGGGGGTTGTATAGGATGGAGGGAAATATATCCACTATGGAAATGTTTTGCTTAGCTACATGTGTACAACCTATACTGAATTGGTTATCTTCTCAGTAAGGGTGGGTGACAAGGAAAGATGGGAAAGAATCTGGAATTCAAAGATTTTTTTTTAAACAAATGCTTTATTAACTTCTGTTTTACATCATTCATTTCCGCCAGGTTTTGAGTTAAAATCATTTTCCCCCCATTATTCTCCTACCCAACCTCCCAGAATAGCAGTCCCACAAGATATCCCCTCATCCAGTCTGCTCTCTCCCATACCTTCTCCCATACCCCCTTCCACTTTTCCATTAGAGGAAGGTGAATCTTTGTGTCCCAATGCCTGCACATCTTATCTCCCTATTACAAGCAAAAGAGTATTAATAATAGTATTTATATATATTTGAAACATTTAATGTTAAGAACTCGAATTTCAGATCCATTTCCTTCCTCCCTTGTCACCCATTCCCTCTGGGGAGATAAGTAATTCAGTATATGTTGTACATGTCTAGCTATGCAAAACATTATCATAGTAGATATATTGTACAAGGCTGCTTATAATTCCCTCCCACTCATCCCACCCCCCACCTGGTCCATTCCCTACATGATTCTGTCCCTCTTCTATAGTGGGTACTTCCAACCTCCCCTCACCCCAAGGATGCCCTCCCATCCATCATCCCTCCTCTCATCCCCCTTCCCCTATCCTGCTGCAGGTTGAGATATCCCATTTAGTATGTATGTCATTCTCTCCCTGAACCAAATTCAATGTGAATGTTGTTTTGCCTTTTTAGCCTTCCTATTCTCCCCCTCCCTTGCAACCACTTCCCCTTGCTTCTTCTACATGGGATAGTTTACCCTACCCTGTCTCTCCCCATCTCCTCTTGCCACTTTCCTCTCTCACCTCATAATTTCATCCCTTGAGTATTCTCCCTTCCCAACAAATTCAACCTATGCCCTCTATCCATGTATAACTGTAACCATATACACACACATTCACATATGTATTCATATGACCACACACCCTTCTTCCATTATTTTCATGGTGAGAAAGATATCATCAGTCACTGTTATTGCTTTTCCATATAGGAATGTAAATAGTTCAACTTTGATAAGTTCCTTCTGATTTCTTTTCCCTGATTACCTTCTCAGGCATCTCTTCCTTCTTGTGTCTGGATGTCACATTTTCTATTCAATTCTGGATGTTTCCTCAAGAATGCTTGAAAGTCCTCTATTCCACTGAATGACCATATTTTCCCCTGAAACAAAATACTCAGTTTTGCTGGGTAGGTGACTCTTGGGTTCATTCCCAGTTCTTTTGCCCTCTGGAATATCATATTCCATGCCCTTCGATCCCTCAGTGTAGAAGCTGCCAGGTCCTGGGCTATTCTGATTGTGTTTCCACAATATTGAAATTGTTTCTTCCTGGCTGCTTGTAGTATTTTCTCCTTGATCTGGGGATTCTGGAACCTGGCTATAATATTCCTGGGAGTTTTCTTTTTGGGATCTTTTTCAGGAGGTGATCTGTGGATTCTTTCAACCTCTATTTTGCCCTCTGGATCTAAAACCTCAGGGCAGTTTTCCTTGAGAATTTCTTGAAGGGTGATTTCTAGGTTCTTTCTTTGATCATGGCTTTCAGGTAGTCCAATAATTTTTAAATTATCTCTCCTGGATCTATTTTCCAGGTCAGTGGTTTTTCCCATGAGATATTTCACATTGCCTTCCATTCTTTCATTTGTTTGGATCTGCTCAACAGCATCTTGATTTCTCATAAAGTCACTAGCTTCCATTTGCTCCAGTCTAACTCTGAAGGAATGAATCTCCTCAGTGAACTTTTGAGATTCTTTTTCCATCTGGCAAATTCGACTTTTTAAGGCATTCTTCTCCTCATTGCCCTTTTGGGCCTCCTTTGCCATTTGAGCTAGTCTATTTTTTAAGGTGTTGTTTTCCTCAGTCAGGCTGTTGACCCTCATTTCATACTTTTCCTGCATCCTTCTCATTTCTCTTTCCAATTTTTCCTCCACTTCTCTTATTTGATTTTTAAAGTCCTTCTTAAGGTCCTCTATGGCCTGCAACCTGCTCATGTTTTCCCCTGGGGCTTTTGGAGCAGGACTTCTGACCTCACAGTTCTTTTCCCGCTCTATGCCCCCAAAATAGGAGTCTAGGGTTGCATTTTTCTGTTTCCTTTGCCTTGGCATGTTGCCACTTAATTGCTTGACTTTTGGGCTTGTTGCCACACTATGGCTTTAAGGCCAGCTAGAGGAATTTTCGTCCCGAACGTGTGGGGGGCAACTTCCGTTTCTGGCAAGCTGTAAACCCACCCACAACTTCCACCCTGGATCACAGTCCAGATCCAGGGAGGTTAAAGCAAGAGCGATTACCCCCCCCCAAGACTGATCGCTGGATCTCCCTACAGTTAGCATGCCAGGAGCTGGAGCTGCCACTGAAAACTACAAAATGGCATGTCTCCTCAACAGCTTCTAGCCCCCAGGGGAGGGAGCCGATGCATTCCCCAAATACTGGTCCCAAAGTCCATAGGACACTAACCTCTTACTTTGTCCTAGGCATGTCTATGTTGATAATTCTGGAGTCGCCACAGCTGCTGGTGTTTTGGGGTTCCTCCAGCTGGCTGCTGGCCCTGCCGCCCTGGGGCTAAAACCTCGGCTCACACGGCTCCCAGACTGCTGCGCTGGTTCTTCCTGCTAGGCTGCTGGGCTGTCCTCAGCGGGAGGTTAGCTTCTCTGTGTCGTTCTGTGGGTGCTGGGGCTCCAGAAGTTGTTGTTCTGGGTCCCCTTTTACATAGTTTGGGGGCAATCTGGGGGCAGAGTGGCTTGGATGAGCTGTTTCTACTCCGCCATCTTGGCTTCGCCCCCTGACCTTGACTTTTTGGACTTCAAAGATTTAAAATCAAATGTTTAAAAAATTATTATTACTATTATTTTTTTTACATGCTCCTGGGAAATAAGATATACGTGCACTGGGGGATCGAGATCTATCTTGCCCTACTGGAAAGTTGGAGGGGAACTGGGGGAGGATATAGGAGAGCAGATTTGGGGGAGGGGGTATTCAGTGAGATTGCTATTTTGGGGTTGTGGGTAGGGGAAAGAGGGGAAGAAAATTTGTAACTCAATGTTGTGGTAATGAATGTTATAAACTAAAAAGAAATATAAAATTTAATTAAAAAAAAAAGATTCCTTATAGTGATGAGACCCTTTTTTTTGGTCATGGCTTTCATGTTTTCCAGTGATTGTTAAATTTTTTCTCCTTGACCTGTTTTCCAGGTCAGTTGTTTTGCTATGAGAGATTTTTTCAGTTTCTTGACTTTAATATTCATTTTTCATGGAAGCATTAGCTTCTAGTCCAGTCCAGTTTTCAAGGAGGTTATTCTTTGTGTAATCTGTACCTCTTCTGCCAGGCTATTAATTCCCTTCTCAATTCTTCTTTCTTTTACCACTCTCGTTTCTTTTCCAGCTTTTTCCCAAGGGTTCTTTTGTCATTTATTTTAAAAAAAGAATTAAAGTTAAAAAAAAAAATCTTTCTTCATCTCTTCCAGAAATTCTATTTGAATTTGTACCCAAGGTATATTTTTCTTTATGGCTTTGCTTGTAGATGTTTTGGAGCCCCAAAGCTAGACATAGATAACTTGCAATCCATATTGATAAAGGGAATATCTTTGTGGAGACCACAGATTTATTTCTGGCACTGGAGGGTTTAGTGAATAGAAACTTACACAGAGTACAAGTAATCAAGATAGTTTGCTAAACTTATCTTTTCATAGTATTGGATAAGTGCTGGACACAAAGGCAAGAAATTAGCTTGTGTGTTTAGCATCTTTTATCGTCATAATAGCTTTTTTGGTGGGGTATTCTTCAAGATTATTTTCTGACTTTAAATTTGATATTGGAGATAGACTCTGCATGTGTTTTGAGGAATGACAGAATTGTGCTTTAGGAATATCATTTTGGTATCATTGTGAGGAGATGGCATGGATTTAAGGGAGAGGAATTCATACTTGCTGCTGCTTAGGAGCCTGCTGATGGGTGCCCACAAAATTGATAAGGTAATAGGGGCATGGTTCCAGTATGCTAGAGGTATAAAGTGGGAGAAATTTTTCCTGCATGGGTGCTTATGGTGGTTCCAGTGTATAAGGGGAGACAGGCTGGAAATTTGCTTGGCCACAGGATACCAGTTGATAGAAGAAATAGGAGTGGAAAAATGAATGATAATAAATGAGGGGTCCCCGTGGCATTGACTGTTCCATGGAAAGGGGGATATAACTTGTATTCTCACCCTTTGATTAGTTCCCCTATTGGTCATACCCTCACTCCCACTTTGGAGGACTTTTCTCTTTGGAGCCCATATATACTCCCACCTCCTTTTTGTGGTCATTTGTCTATTGTCTACTGATGAGGAGTCTTTGTGTCTTCAAAAGCAATCTAGTATAGTACTTTAAATAGAATTATTAAGTAAATACATTCCTCCAAAAGATAGTGATGTGGATCAGACTTTTTACAATTAATTCTAAACAGTTATTCAAGTTCTTTAATTATTTTGGAGTTTTGTTGTGCTAGATACTATATAAAATTACTAAGCTTTAAGTGAATAGGATCTGACCTATAGGTGGATGCTTTCTAAGTATGTTTGCTTATTGAGTTAGTATGACTGTTGAGTCCTGTCATTTAAGTGCTCATAGTGATTTTTGTAATATCTTAACTGGCATGATAACACCACTGAAAACTGAAATAAGTGGTCCAGGCTGCTGTGCTGGTACCTGCAAAATGTTAAAACCCAGAACAGAGCTTCTACCATGATGGGGAGAGGAATTCTTAATTTGGAATGACATGGATAAGCATTTCACAGGATGGGAAAAAATGGGTAGCTTGCTCTCTACTAATAGAATATGCTTATGAAAATCACAGATTTTGGAGGGGGTGGAGTCAAGATGGTGGAGTAGAAATTGCACCTCCTTGGGGCTCTGGCTCCCACCCCCTCCAATTCATGTAAAAGATGACTCTGAACAAACTCTGGAGTTACAGAATCCACAAAATGATAGAGAAGCTAACCTCCCTCTGAGGACAGCCCAGAAAGCCGGTAGGAATTGGCCAGCGTAGCTCTCTGGGAGCCAACCCTAACCCTGCTCCAGCTGGAGGTTTTAGCCCCAGGGTGGCCTGACCCAGTCACTGGCTGGAGGAACTTCAGATCACCAGCAGCTGTGACGTTTTCCAGAATTATCAACTCATAGATGCTAAGGACAAAGTGAGAGGTCAGTGCAGTGTGGACTTTGGGATACAGTAGTTAGGAATTCTGTAGGCCTTTGCCCCCAGGGAGAGAAGCTGCTGAGGTGCCCTGGCACAGCTGCTGCCACATGGCAGCTTCAGCTCCTGGCCTGCAGATTGTTGGAGGACCAAGCAACCCGTCTGAGGGGGTAATCGCTCTTGCTTTAACCTGCTTCGATCTGGCATGTGGTCTAGAGTAGAGGTCCTGGAGTTCGTGACCTGGAGTTTCTAGAGCATGTAAAGGCTTCAGAGAGGGCATAAAATAAAACCTTTTTTTTTTTTTTTTTTTTTTTTTGCTTTTTTGGAGGGTAGTTGGGGTTAAGTGACTTACTTGCCCAAGGTCACATGACTAGTTTTTATGTTAAGTATCTGAGGCCTGATTTGAATTCAGGTCCTCCTGACTCCAGGGCTGGTGCTTTATGTACCACGCCATGTAGCTTACCCTCAACTAAAACCTTTGGTAGCTGAGAAAACCCTTCCATTTGGGATGAAGCTCCCCTCTCTGGTGACAGAGTCCTACCATGGCAAAAAGCCCAAAAGCCAGGTAATTGAGTGGCAACGTGAGCAGGCAAAGAAAGCAAACCAAGCAGAGCAATCCAACTTTACACTCATATTTTGGGGACAAAAAGGACCAAAACACAGAACAGGAGGAAGACAGTGAAGTCAGAACTCCTTCACCAAAAGCTTCCAAGAAAAATACAAGCTGGTTACAGGCCATAGAGGACCATAAGAAGGATTTTGAAAACCAAATAAGAGAAGTGGATTTAAAATTGGGAAGAGAAATGAGAATGATGCAAGAAAATTATTAAATGAGAGTCAGTAACCTGGCTGAAGAAAATAACACCTTAAAAATAGACTAACTCAAATGGCAAAAGAGGCTTTAAAAGGCAATGAGGAGAAGAATGCCTTAAAAAACCAGATTTGCCAGATGGAAAAAGAATCTCAAAAGCTCACTGAAGAGAATAATTCCTTCAGAATTAGATTGAGCAAATGATCCCAAAAAGAAAACTCCTAGAAATATTATATATAGCCAGGTTCTGGAATTCCCAGATCAAGGAGAAAATATTACAAGCAGCCAAGAAGAAACAATTTTTGAGTATTGTGGAAACACAATCAGGATAACACAGGATCTGGCAGCTTCTGCACTGAGGGATTGAAGGGCTTAGCAATACGTAACTTTTTTCAAGTACTTCCGTTCAGTTACGTATTGCT
>WOXC01002330.1:0-125845 GCA_011680675.1 Gymnobelideus leadbeateri | reverse complement strand
CTTCAAGGCCAATTCACAGCATTCAGCTTTGTTTTTTTTTTAGCTAGAATTTTTTCTTGTTATCCAACTAGGAAAAAAAAATCAGTAAGGTAAATTTCGTTAGCGCGTAAACTTCATATAGTTGGTATTTTACTACTGCTATGATTTTATCTTCTCATTCTTTCACAGATAAGCAGTCGTAAAGAAAAATTGGTCATTAAAACATTTCCCTTTAATATTTTGCGTATGTTGTATGCTATAGGTCACTTTCTTAATGAGACTAAATAAAATTCTGCTCACTTAATAGTCTCTCTCATTGGCTGTTTTCTGGGGAGAGCAGTGCTGAGAATTGGAGAATGAAGTTTTCCAGATGGAGCTCATGCATGAACATTCAATATTTATGCTGTAGAAAGACCACTGGAACTAGATCTCAATCCTCATAGGCAGTATTCAAGGAAAATGGAGAAACTGAGTCTGGACTTGCTCAGTCTACATTTCTGTGCTTTAGTGGCTTCTCACCATCTATAGAACAACATACAAATTCCTCATTCTGGTATAGTTGCTCTACCATAATCTGGCTCCAACTTTTCTTTCCAAATGTGCTATTCACTGTTATGTACCATACTTAAACTAACTGCCTGCTGCTTTCTGACCTTGTCCTGCCTTAGTTCCCTGTCATGCATTTGTGCAAATTGTCCTCCATGGGTAGAATGTAATTCTTTCATATTTTTATCTGTTAAAATTCTCCCCTTACTTCAAGACCTAGTTTATGTTCTCCCTAAAGCTTTCCATGATTTCTCCAGTTAATAGTGCTCCCCCTCTCTCCAAATTTCCCATGCTTCTTTGGCCTCTCCTACATACTTATTGTAAGAGTGGGGGGGGGGCGGTCACTGAATTGATCAATCAAATACCTTATCCCAATTAAGGTAAGTGATAAAATGCTATGTATGCCCTGATACTTTTTTTTAAAATTAAACAAATGCTTTATTAACTTCTGGTTTACATCATTCATTTCCACCAGATTACGAGTTACATTTTCCCCCCATTTTTCGCTACCCACCACCCCAGAATAGCAGTCCCACTAGATATCCCCTCATCCAATCTGCTCTCTCCCATATCTTCTCCCATACCCCCTTCGACTTTGCCATTAGGGCAAGGTGAATCTCTGAGCCCCAATGCCTGGACATCTTATGAAACATTTAATTTTAAAACTTTGATTTTCAGATCCATTCCCTTCCTCCCTTGTCACCCACTCCATCTGAGAAGATAAGCAATTCAGTATGTGTTGTACATGTATAGCTATGCAAAACATTACCATATTAGATATATTGTAAAAGACTGCTTATATTTCCCTCCCACCCGTCTCACCTCCCACCTGGTCCATTCCCTACTTTGATCCTGTCCCTCTTTGATAGTGGGTACTTCCAACCTCCCCTCCCCACAGAATGCCCTCCCCTCCATCATCCCTCCTCTCATCCCCCTTTCCCCTACTCAGGAGAGTGAGTGAGGGTAAGATATTCCATTTAGTATGTATGTGATTCTCTCCTTGAGCCAACTTCAATGAGAATATGCTTTTGCCTTTTTGCCTTCCTGTTCTTCCCCTCCCCTGCAACTACTTCCCCTTGCCTCTTCTACATGAGATAGTTTACCCTACCCTGTCTCTCTCCATCTCCTCTTGCCACTTCCCTCTCTCACCTCTTGACTTCACCCCTTAAGAATCATCCCTTCCTTGGGGTGGCTAGGTGGTGCAGCAAGCAGAGCGCCGGCCCTGGAGCCAGAAGGACCCGAGCTCGGATCTGGCCCCAGATACCCAACACACACAAAAAAGCCCAGCAGCGTGACCCCGGGCAAGTCATCCAACCCCAATTGCCCTCCAAAAAAAAAAGAATCATCCCTTCCCATCAAATTCAACCTGTGCCCTCTATCCATGTATACCTGTGAACATATGCCATGTACCCTTCTTCAATTATTTTCATAATGAGAAAGGTTTCATCAAACACAGTTATTGTTTTTCCATGTAGGAATGTAAATAGTCCCACTTTGATAAGTTCCTTTTGATTTCTTTTCCTTGATTACCTTCTCAAGTATCTCTTGCTTCTTGCATCTGAATGTCAAATTTTCTATTCAACTCTGGTTTTTTCATCAAGAATGCTTGAAAGTCCTCTATTCCACTGAATGACCACATTTTCCCCTGAAACAAGATACTCAGTTGTGCTGGGTAGGTGACCCTTGGCTTCAATCCCAGCTCTTTTGCCCTCTGGAATATCATATTCCATGCCCTTCAATCCCTCAGTGAAGAAGCTGCCAGGTCCTGGGCCATTCTGATTGTGCTTCCACAATATTGAAATTCCTTCTTCCTGGCTGCTCGAAGTATTCTTTCCCAGATCTGGGGGTTCTGGAGCCTGGCTATAATATTCCTAGGAGTTTTCTTTTTGGGATATTTTTCAGGAGGCGATTGGTGGATTCTTTCAACCTCTATTTCCCCTGCTGGGTCTAAAACAGGGCAATTTTCCTTGAGAATTTCTTTAAGGATGATTTCTAGGTTCTTTCTTTGATCATGGCTTTCAGGTATTCCAATAATTTTTAAATTATCTCTCCTGGATCTATTTTCCAGATCAGTGGTTTTCTCCATGAGATATTTCACATTGCCTACTATTCTTTCATTTATTTGGATCTGTTTAACAGCATCTTGATTTCTCATAAAGTCACTAGCTTCCATTTGTTCCAATCTAATTCTGAAGGAATGATTCTCCTCAGTGAGCTTTTGAGATTCTTTTTCCATCTGGCAAATTCGGCTTTTTAAGGCATTCTTCTCCTCATTGCCCTTTTGAGCCTCCTTTGCCATTTGAGTTAGTCTATTTTTTAAGGTGATATTTTCCTCAGTCAGGGTGTTGACTGTCATTTCATACTTTTCTTGCATCTTTCTCATTTCTCTTCCCAATTTCCCCCCCACTTCTCTTATCTGCTTATTAAGGTCCTCTATGGCCAGTAACCGACTTGTATTTTCATTTGGGGCTTTTGGTGCAGGAGTTCTGACCTCACAGTCCTCCTCCATGCTTTGAGCCTCTTTGCCCCTAAAATAGGAGTCCAATGTTGAACTTTTCTGTTTATCTTGTTTCGTTTGCCTAGGCATGTTGCCACTTAATTACTTGATTTTTGGGCTTGTTGCCACAGTAGGACTCTGCCACCAGACAGGGGAGCTTCTGCCCACCCGTGGGGTCTTCACAACTTCTGCCAGTTGGGTGGCCTCTGTAAAGCCTCCACCCACTCAAATTGGATACCCACCCCAAACTTCCCCCCCAGACCACAATCCAGATCCAGGCAGTTTAAAGCAAGAGCGATTAACCCCCAGACTGATTGCTGGATCTCCCTACAGTTCTCAGACCAGGAGCTAGAGCCACTACTGATGCTGCAAAATGGCTCCTATGCCGCAGTTTCTTCAGCAGCTTTTCACCCCCAGGGGAGGAAGCTGCACGTTCCCCAAATATTGGTCCCAAAGTCCATAGGGCACTAACCTCTCACTTTGTCCTAGGCATATCTGTGCTTATAATTCTGGAATTGCCACAATTGCTGGTGTTCTGGGGTCCCTCCAGCCGGCTGAAGGCCTGGCCACCCTGGGGCTAAAACCTCGGACCTGGGCTCTGTGCCCTGCGCTGTCGGTTCCCAGCGTGCTGTGCTGCCTGTTCTCAGAGCGCTGAGCTGGCCGCTCCCTGCAGGGCTGCTGGGTTGTCCTCAGGAGGAGGTTAGCTTCTCTGTGCTGTTCTGTGGGTGCTGTGGCTCCAGAAGTTGTTCGGAGTCCCCTTTCACATTGTTTGATATTTGTGTGGGGCAGAGCACATTGGAAATGCTGTTTCTACTCAGCCATCTTGGCTCTGCCCCTGATACTTTTACCAGGTTCAGCTTTGTTTTTTGTTCACATTGTTGTGGTCACCACATAGAATGCTTTCTTGGCTCTGTTTACTTTGGGTGTGTATCAGTCCATGTAAGTCTTCTCATGATTCTCTGTAAGCCTCCCTTCACTGCTCTGTCAGTGTAGTAACGTCTCACTTCATTTACGTACAGTAACTTATTTAGCCATTCCCCATTCAAGGGGCATACAATTTGTTTCCAGTTCTTTGATACCACAATAAGTGCTGAGATGGTCATTTTGGTGTATCCCAGGTCTTTCTTTAAAAAAAAAATTAAAAAGAAATTCAATTGAATAAAATCCCCACAAACAGTAAACATTACTACGCACAAATTAGATGAAAAAGAGGATTATATATGAAACCATAAATCACTATTATGTCCATGTTGCTTTTAAAATATATATATGTAACAAATTAAACATACTACTTTCAAAACTGTCTTTCTTATTTGTGTTTCCTTCTGAAGTTCTTTCTATCCCCTTCTTTGTATTACAAAAAGTTCCAATGGTCATTTTTCTTATCTGAAGGCAACACTATTGTTACTTCCCCTCCCCCACAAATCCCCTTGCTTCCCCATTTTTAAAAAGAATAGTACAATCATTGAAACTAAAAGCATAAACAAGGGAAAAAGTCCATGTATCAGTCATGTTCAAAATCTATTTCTCATTCTGCCTCTTTTGTCTACTATTCCTCTGTATGGAAGGGGGAAGTTTATGTGACATTTATTTCTGTTATTTTAATCACCTAGGGGTATGCCCCCAAACAGTATCTTTGGGCCAAAGGATAGGAGCGTTTAATCACCTTTGGGGGGAATAATTATAAATTGCTGTCTAGAATGGATGAACTAATGAATGATTTCACCCATAGTATTAGCATGCCTGTCTTTTCACAACCCCTCCAACATTGACTATTCCTATATTTTGTCAGGATCATAGGATTCAGGACCTTATCTTAGATTTGGGATTATAATTAAGAACCTAAAACCAGGGCTTTAAGTAGATTGACGAGGAAGAGGTGGCATCCCCTCATTTGGGTCTGTTTGTCAGTATTTGTTCTATCATCTCGTCTCGATTCAACTGATTTAATAAAACAGTCAACTGGAATCAGTCAAATACATGGCTTCCTTGAATGAAGTTTTCAGATTGGATTAAACCTAGCTAACAAAACCCACTGATTGCCTGGGTTTAGACACTGCCCTGAGACTTACAAGTGAGAAGATGAGGAAGGGAGATGAGAAATAATTAGGGGAGCCAGGGAGTATACAGGAACATAGAGGAGCAAGCAGGTGACTAGAAAGCTATAATGTGACCATGTAGAGTGGGCAGAGGAGATTTGGCCTGGTGGTAAGAGTGCCAGCCCTGGGACTTGAAGACCCATGTTCAAAATCCATTATTTGGGTCTGATTGCTATTAGGCAAGGGACTTCAGGGAGTCCCTTCTTCTTCCTGAGCCTCAGTTTTCTCCCATGAAAAATGAGGGCATTGGACTAGATGGCCATCAAGGTCCCTTCTTGTTCTGACACTCTGGGAATGGGCACTTGAGCCTCATTCTCAAAATGTTGGGGACCTGAGTGGGTGTTGGTGCTTGTTGAGGGGGAGGGAGGCCAGCTCCCCAGAACCTCTGGCTGTGCCCACTTGTTTAGCTGGTCTGATCATTTTGATGGCCAACTAACTGCACTAACTCCTCCTCTTCCTCCTTCTCCCAGCTAGTTACATGTAAGTAATGCTTTTGGGTTTGGAAAGGGTTTTTACATACATTATCTTGTTTGATCACCATAGTAAATGCCCCCATTTGCCCCATTTTTATAGAAGAGGAAATTGAAACAATAATCATAGCTTGTATTTCTCTAGCCTTCAGAGGTCTGCAAAGCGCTCAACAGAGATCTTATCCCCATCAGCACCTGGTGTCCTCATTAGCTCTGTTTTACAGATGAGGAAATTGAGACTGGGAGAGGCTAGGAGTCTTGCTAAGGGTCTTCTTGATTCCAAGTTCAGCAAATTGAGCCTGTTGAAACTCAAAAAGGTTAAGAGATTTTCCCAGGGTCATACAAGTAGTGAGACTTCACTATCATGAAGTCATAGGGCTGTAGCTCTGGAGCCAGAAAGGACCTCGGTCATTTTACATATGAGGAAGCTGAGCCCCAGGGAGGCGATAGGTTTATAGATCATGAGGTGTAAGGATCTCAGAATTAATCTAGTCCAAATCCCCTCTCCCCACCTCATAGACAAAGAAACTTAACTTTACAGAGGGGAAGTGAATTATCCAGGGTCACTCAGACAGAACCCGGGTTCTGTGTCTGTAGACCCAGAACTTTCCCCATGATATTACACTGCATTGTGGTTGAATTGGTGATTAGTGTGACAGGGAGGAACTCTACTATAGTTTTTTGAGTTTGATCTACGCCCTTTGGTTGTTTTTTTTTTTACATTAGAGATATTTCCCAATATTCATCTCTGAATCCCTATGTACTCCCTGAGCACAGAAAACTATTGGAGCAAAACCATTGACACAGTGACCTTGCATGCCAGCAGGAGATGCAGCCGTTAGCACCAGGAGAGAGGCGTGCTCCATCCTCCACCTGTTGCCTTTTATCTCTATTCAGCTGCCAGGTATTTGACCCTGATCCTGGATTTAGAGGGGTGTCTGATGTTGCCTTTCAGGGAAATCATAGGTCTTTGGTGTGTTGATGTAATGTGCTGAAGGTGTTGCTATTAGGGTCAGGAAGATGCTAGGAGCACTCTCACCACTGTCCATATGCACAGCATCTTAAATCTGGGTCAGGAAGAGACCCCAGAGGCCACTGAATTCAACCTTCTCCCCTCCTCCTCCTCCCAACACTCTTATCACTCAAGGATACTTATCACTTAGGAGAAAGAGGGAAAATCCAAAAGAGCAATTTCGAATCAGAAATCTAAGGGGATCTTGTGAGATCTGTGTTTTAGAAGATAGTTTCAATAGCAGTGGAGAGGAAGGATTGGAGAGGGAAGGGACAGAGGCAACGAGATCAATTAGGGAGTTATTACAGTGGACCTGGAAAGAGATGAGTGTCTGAAGTAGGTTGTGTGAGTGAAGGGAAGGGGAGGTTAGTTACTGCCCAAATGATTGAATCAACTGAATCAGGTGCACCATGGACCTCTGTCTCTGTCTCTCCGTGTGTATGTATGTATGTATGTATCTCTCTCTCCATATAAAATATAAATAGATATATAAGTAAATACTATATTATATGGAATTTACTATATGTGATCTATACACACATATATAATATATATAATAAATTATATACAAATATATAATTTATTATATGTGATCTATACACACAAATACATGTATATATATATATATATATATATATATATGTATAGATAGATAGATGGATAGACAGATAGCTAGTCTGGATATTTATCAGAATGGGCCGACCCAAGTGTCCATTGAGTCAATTCTCCAGGTAACTCAGCCCTCTAGCCCTGCTGCCCTCTGAAGCAGTGCAGAGAGGTTCCATTCTACACTATCTCCCATTTTCTCCTGCCATCTGAGGGCAGGGACCTGCAGGGTTGAGTGGGAGAGCCGAGTGGGAGCCAGGAGCAAGGATGGGAGTTTGGCTTTCAATCAGAACATCACAGACCCAGAGTTGGAAGGGACCTTATCAGTCATCAGTGCCTGCATTTCACAGATCAGGAAACTGAGGCCCAGGGATATTGTAGAATCATTGATCTAGTGCTGAGCTTTGAGGCCCTCTCTTTCAACCCCCTGATTTTCCAACCGAGACGCATGGAAATCAAGTGACTCGCCCAAGGTCACTCTTCACTGAACCATATTTGAAGTGTTACATAGAGAGGCTTAACACTAAAAAAAGAGGAAGAATCCTAAAGTGAATCCCTATGTAAATGATAACTGCATCTCTTGGGAGCAGCCCCTTCCTGATTTATTATTTTCGGGAATCAATTTTTATGTGTGCCGTTTTCTTAATCCTCTTTAAAACATGACTTGTGGCTATAAAGTGAAGGCCATTCCAAGGAAAACCTTGTCCCAGGCACCTGATCAGCACCTGGGGGAGGCAGAGTGTGTAAGCAGTCTGGGCTCTCTCTCCCACTGCTCATCCATCCATTCAGAGGGGTCCCTGTGTTTCACACTTCCATTCCCTCCCAGAGGAGAAAACCTTCATTAACCTTCACTTCCTACGAACAAATAATTTCCAGGGGGAGTAAACAAGGATGAGCAGGGTCAGTGTTGGAGTTTGTTTGCAGGAATGTGTAACTGAGTGCACTTTCTTCACTAATCCCCTGAGTGTGGCACTGGCCTCGGAAAATCAAAGAGAGGGGAACCATCAGGAATTTTCTGGGAGTGAGGGATCACGGGAGTGCAGATTTAGAGCGGGAAGGGCCCTTAGAGGTAGATCATCAATTCCAAACACCTCATTTTATAGGTGGGGAAACTGAGTCCCAGGGAGGGGAAGTGACTTGCCCAAGGTCACCCAGCTAGGCTTTAAGTTTCAGAACAGGGATTTGAACTCAGGTCCTCTGGTTACAAATCCAGGACACTTTCCGCTATAACATTATGCTTCTCTAGCAGAGATATAAGTAAGAGGAAACATGCTGAACTGTGCATAACCGTGTGCATATTGTGTCTCCCAATAGATCTGCAGCTCCTTGAGGGCAGGGATCGTTCACTTTTGCCTTTGTGTTGTCAGTGCTTGGTCCATATTAGGTGCTTAATAAATGTAGTAAATGCTGGCTGACTGGAAGAAAGAAGGCCAGCAGGTTAAAGTTGGAGGTGGGGCACGATGTGAATTTTTTCTCCTCTTCTCCCAGTCCAGCTGGGAGCTAGAAAAGCAAGGCAGAGATGGGTACCCTGGGGAGTCAGCCAAAAGGGGGTGGGAAGCTGGGTCCTTAGGGACGCCCAACATGATGTCACATAGATCCGAAGGCCCGAGGCTTTTCCCCAACAGTGGCCTAATCCCTCCAATTACTTCCTGGGCCTGAAGCCTGGGGGATTATGGGTGAGGACCCCAAAGAGGCCGGCTCCCAAGGGTTTTGTACAAGGATTCTCCAATTTGGAATTATTCTGCCCAGCAAAGGAGCCTGGCATGATTCTTTCATGCTCCACTCACACTGATTGAATTAAGGTAAACACATTCCTCCCTGATCAGTTCTCTGCTTTGTTTGATGTTTCACTGAGGTTCTCACAATTCCTTAGATACTTAAAGGGTTATAAATTCAGTTGTTTTTCAGTCCTTAAGTCACAAGATCTTCTGACCCCATTTAGGGTTTTCTTGGCAAAGATCTTGGAGTGATCTTTGCCGTTTCCTTATTATACTTAAAGCTAAAAGGATCATTATAGATCATCTGATCCAAGAGCAGTTATTTAACAGAGAAAAAATCCTTAGGCCCAGGGTATAGATTTGCTCAGTGCCTAGAGCTGAAACTAGTGTGGTACAGTTAGGGCTTTGCCCAAAGTGTCAAAGTTATTGTTGTTTAGATATTTTCAGTTGGATCTGACTCTTTGTGATTCCTTTTGGGGTTTTCTTTGCATAGATACTGGAGTGGTTTGCAATTTCCTTCTCCAGTTCATTTGACAGATGAGGAAATTGAGGCTAAAAGGGTGAAGTGACTTGCCCAGAGTCACGTGGAGAATAAGTGTCTGAGGCCACATTTGAATTTTGCATCTTCCTTATTCCAGGCCTGGCTCTATTCCTTCTTCCACTTATTTATCACCAAATGTTTCCCTAGGAATTTATCATATCAAACACCAGCCCAGGCAGACTAATTGGCTTGGGTACTGTTTCCATTTCAGTGAATCTATTTTCACACACCAAGCTGAATAACTCCCTCTGAGATGCCATCAGGTTTCTCTCTTTGTCCCCAGCCCTGGTTTCCTCTCCTGGATGGTGACCATGAGTGTGACCTTCATCTTTCTGGTTCTGCCTTTGGATCTTGGTGCAGATTTCTTTTAGTTCGCCCTTTGCTGCTGAGGTCTTGGTGGAACCCAATAATTCCATTCTGCCAATGGGGGTTTGCTTGGGGATTTCCTTGGCTGGGGATACTTTGACTGCTACAAATCCCTAGCCCTTCTGCCTTCTTCATGTGCCATTCCTTGGCTGATGCCCTTTACTCCATGTTAACCCAATATCATTCTCATCATTTTTCTTAATTTCTGTTGATCCACATTTTCTTTTTAAAAATTAATTAATTTTTAGTTTTCAACATTCATTTACAGAAGATTTTGTGTTCCAAATTTTCTCTCCATCTTTCCCCTCCTCACCCCAAGATGGCATGCATTCTGATTACACCTTCCCCCAGTTTGCCCTCCATTCTATCACCTCTCCAATCCTCTTGCCCCTTCCTTTCTTGTAGGGAAAGATAGATTTTTATACACCATTGCCTGTATATCTTATTTCACAGTTGTACGTAAAAATAATTTTTAACATTTGCTATTAAAACTTTGAGTTCCTAATTCTCTCCCTTCTTCCCCCTCCATCCACCCTCATTGAGAAGGCAAGTAATACAATATAGGTTATACATGTGTACTTATGCAAAATACTTCCATAATGGTTATTTTTGTGAAAGACTAAATATATTTCCATCCATCCTATCCCATTCCTCACTTATTCTATTTTCTCCTTTGACCCTGTCCCTTTTCAAAAGTGTTTCCTTCTGACTACCCCCTCCCCCAATCTATCCTCCCTTCTATCACCGCCCCTCTCTTATTCTTTTCCCCTTTACTTTCCTGCAAGGTAAGACACCCAACTGATTATGTATGTTATTCCCTCCATAAGCCAAATATGATGAGAGTAAGGTTCACTCATTCTCTCTCACCTCCCCTGTATAGGGAAATCTTTTTCTTGCCTCTTTTATGTGAGATAATTTACCCCATTCTATCTTTCCCTTTCTCCTCCCAATATATTCTTCTCTCATACATTAATTCTGTTTTTTTTTTAGATATCATCCCTTCATATTCAACTCACTCTGTGGCCTCTATCTATCTATCTATCTATCTATCTATCTATCTATCTATCTATCTACCTATCTATCTGTCTCTTCCACCTACCCCAATACTGAGAAATGTCTCATGAGTTACAAATATCATCTTTCCATGTAAGAATGTAAACAGTTCAATAAGTCCCTTATGATCTCTCTTTCCTGTTTACCTTTTCATGCTTCCATTGAGTCTTATATATTTGAAAGTCAAATTTTCTATTCATCTCTGGTCTTTTCATCAAAGTGCTTGGAAATCCTCTATTTCATTGAATGTTTATTTTCTCCCTGAAGTATTATACTCATTTTTGCTGGGTAGGTAATTCTTGGTTTTAATTCTAGCCCCTCTGACCTTCAGAATATTCCAATATTCCAAGTCCTTCAATCCCTTAATGTAGAAGCTGCTGAATTTTGGGTCATCCTGATTGTATTTCCACAGTACTTGAATTGTTTCTTTCTGACTGCTTGCAACATTTTCTTGTTGACCTGGGAACTCTGGAATTTGGCTTCAATATTCCTAGGAATGTTCCTTCTGGGATCTCTTGCAAGAGGTGATCAGTGGATTCTTACAATTTCTGTTTTATCCTCTGGTTCTAGATTGTCAGGGCAATTTTCCTCAATAATTTTTTGAAAGATAATGTCTAAGCTCTTTTTTGGATCATGGCTTTGAGGTAGTTCAATAATTATAAAATGATCTCTTCTGGATCAATTTCCATGTCAGTGTTTTTTCCAATGAGATATTTCACATTGCCTTCTATTTTTCATTATTTTGGTTCTGTTGTATAATCTCTTGATTTCCCATAAAGTTGTTAGCTTCTATTTGCTCCATTCTAACTCTGAAGGAATTATTTTCTTCAGTGAGCTTTTGATCTTTCTTTTCCATTTGTCCAATTTTGCTTTTTAAGGCATTCTTCTCCTCATTGACTTTTTGGACCTCTTTTGCCATTTGAGTTAGTCTATTTTTTTTTAAACAAATGCTTTATTAACTTCTGTTTTACATCATTCATTTCCGTCAGATTTTGAGTCACAATCATTTCCCCCCCCCGTTTCTCCCCTACCCACCCTCCCAGAATAGCAGTCCCACAAGATATCACTTCCTCCAATCTGCTCTCTCCCATACCTTCTCCCATACCCCCTTCGACTTTTCCATTGGAGGAAGATGAATCTTGTGTCCCAATGCCTGCACATCTTATCTCCCTATTACAAGCAAAAGAGTATTAATAATAGTATTTATATATATTTGAAACATTTAATCTTAAGACCTCGAATTTAAGATCCATTTCCTTCCTCCCTTGTCACCCATTCCCTCTGGGGAGATAAGTAATTCAGTATATGTTGTACATGTCTAGCTATGCAAAACATTATCATAGTAGATATATTGTACAAGGCTGCTTATATTTCCCTCCCACTCATCCCACCACCCACCTGTTCCATTCCCTACATGATCCTGTCCCTCTTCTATAGTGGGTACTTCCAACCTCCCCTCCCCCCAAGGATGCCCTCCCATCCATCATCCCTCCTCTCATCCCCCTTCCCCTATTCTGCTGCAGGTTGAGATATCCCATTTAGTATGTATGTCATTCTCTCCCTGAACCAAATTCAATGAGAATGTGGTTTTGCCTTTTTTGCCTTCCTATTCTCCTCCTCCCTTGCAACCACTTCCCTTGCTTCTTCTACATGAGATAGTTTACCCTACCCTGTCTCTCCCCATCTCCTCTTGCCACTTTCCTCTCTCACCTCATAATTTCATCCCTTGAGTATTCTCCCTTCCCAACAAATTCAACCTATGCCCTCTATCCATATATAACTGTAACCATATACACACACATTCACATATGTATTCATATGACCACGCACCCTTCTTCCATTATTTTCATAGTGAGAAAGATATCATCAGTCCCAGTTATTGCTTTTCCATATAGGAATGTAACTAGTTCAACTTTGATAAGTTCCTTTTGATTTCTTTTCCCTGATTACCTTCTCAGGCATCTCTTGCTTCTTGTGTCTGGATGTCAAATTTTCTATTCAATTCTGGTTTTTTCCTCAAGAATGCTTGAAAGTCCTCTATTCCACTGAATGACCACATTTTCCCCTGAAACAAAATACTCAGTTTTGCTGGGTAGGTGACCCTTGGTTCATTCCCAGCTCTTTTGCCCTCTGGAATATCATATTCCATGCCCTTTGATCCCTCAGTGTAGAAGCTGCCAGGTCCTGGGCTATTCTGATTGTGTTTCCACAATATTGAATTTGTTTCTTCCTGGCTGCTTGTAGTATTTTCTCCTTGATCTGGGGATTCTGGAACCTGGCTATAATATTCCTGGGAGTTTTCTTTTTTGGGATCTTTTTCAGGAGGTGATTGGTGGATTCTTTCAACCTCTATTTTGCTCTCTGGATCTAAAACATCAGGGCAGTTTTCCTTGAGAATTTCTTGAAGGGTGATTTCTAGGTTCTTTCTTTGATCATGGCTTTCAGGTAGTCCAATAATTTTTAAATTGTCTCTCATGGATCTATTTTCCAGGTCAGTGGTTTTTCCCATGAGATATTTCACATTGCCTTCTAATCTTTCATTTAACAGTGTCTTGATTTCTCATAAAGTCATTAGCTCCCAGACCACTTCGCTGGTCCTTCCTGCAGGGCTGCTGGGCTGTCCTCAGCGGGAGGTTAGCTTCTCTGTGTCGTTCTGTGGGTGCTGGGGCCCCAGAAGTTGTTCAGAGTCCCCTTTTACATAGTTTGGGGGGAATCTGGGGGCAGAGTGGCTTGGATGAGCTGTTTCTACTCCGCCATCTTGGCTCCGCCCCCCAGTCTATTTTTTAAGGTGTTATTTTCTTTAGTATTTTTTTTTTGAGTTTCCTTTAGCAAGCTGTTGACTCGTTTTTCATGATTTTCTTGCATTACTTTTATTTATCTTCCCAATTTTTCTTCTACTTCTCAACTTGATTTTCAAAATCCCTTTTGAGCTTTTCCATGGCCTGCAACCAATTCATATTTTTCTTGGAGACTTTGATGCAGGAGCTTTGACTTTGTTGTTTTCTTCTTGTTGTATTTTTAATCTGCTTTGTCACCAAAGTAAGATGCTATAGTCTAATTTTTACACTGTTTACTCATATTCCCAGATAAATACTTGACTTTCTAACTCTTTGTCAAGGCAGCACTCTGCTTCCAGTGGGGATGAATGTGGGGGTGGGTGTACTATCCAAGGCTTCAGAAGTTTTTGTATAAGCTGCTTGATCCTCCACCATCTGTGGACCCAGAGCTTTAGAAGTAGTCACCACTGCTGCTGCTACTGCTGCCACCACCATCACCTTTGCCATCCCAGGGCTGGGGCCAGACCACACTCCTTTTTCATCCAGGTCCTACAGAGTTTTCCCACTGACCTACTATGCTGTCTTTGGCATTTGTGGGTTAAGAAGTCTGGAAACAGCCACAGCTGCCCATGATTTAGTCCCCTGAGGCCTGCTCCAGCCCTGTGTGTGCCAATGTGGCCCATGTTGGACTGTGCACTGCTCCCAGCCTTGTGTGATACACCTTTATGTTCACCTTCTATGTTTTACTCTATCATTTTGTGGTTTATGTTGCTCTAGAATTTGTTTAGAGTCATTTAAAAACAGATATTTGGAGGGGTTTGGGGGAGATCTCTAGCAAGTCCCTATTTTTATTCTGCTATCTTGGCTCCTGATTACACTTTTCAAAGGTCTTGGCACTGCCTGGCTTCAATGTCAGACAGAGAAGTTTCTACTTGATTCTGAGTGAGATGAGTCTAGAGCTAGACAGCCCCAAAACTGAGGCTCACAGAAGCAAATTGAGTCAGCCAAAGACACACAGTAATTAAGTCTAGAACTTGTATCTTCTGCTTCCGGGCCAGGGTTTTTTCCCCTTCCCATAGCTCTTCTGTTCCTGATCCCACAAACAAGAGTGGCTTCAGTCCCTGGGGTCTCAACAGGGTCACATGGACAGAGCTGGCATGAAACTATCTTCCCAGATTCCATTTACCTCCTCTAGCCTTCATGGAATTCCTCAGTGGCCACAAACACACAGTGACTCTCATCATCAGAGAGTTGTTGCTAAGCAGGGCATTCCCTCCACCAGCTGGAATTGCCTCACTCCTTGTCTGATCTGTTCCTTGGGCCTATTGGCCATGTGGCTCTGTTCCAATTCTTCAGGACCCACCCTTCTCTAGGGAACCTTTCTGGATGAAGGCCAGGCTGTCAACACCTCTGGGGAGGCCTTTATTTGCACATGGTCTAGTGTTCTTCATGTGCTAAGTCCCTTACAGTTACCCCCCAGCAGGCCTAGTGATCCCCTGAGGCATCCAAAAGGTGGACCCTTTGAAAATCTGTCTTCCACTGTGCAGGTTGGTCAAAAGTCCACAGAAAGGAAGAAGTAAAGCCTTGTTCAACTGCAAGGAGTCTGGAAAGAGTCAAAGACCATTTTCTAAGTTAAAGTGGGTGTATCCACACTGACAACAGAATTATAAAGCCAGGTCCCAACTGGTTTGGATAAGCAATCTGCAGAAGTGATTGCATGCCTTTTTATTTATACTATTCTATTGATTATATAAAACATGGTATTTTGTTCCAGCCCAATGGAAATACTCAGTATGAATTCAAATAATTTGACTACTTCATGGAATTTGTTATTCAGTTTAATCAGTTGTAGCTTCTTGTAAGCCTGAATTAAAGAGTCACAGAATTTCAGAGTTAGGAAGGGACCTCAGTGGCCACTTCAATTCAAGCCCTTGTTTCCATTTGTTTTTTTTCCTTTTAATTTTTTTATTAGTTTTTTAATTTTAAAAGACTGCCTATATTTCCCTCCCACCTATCCCACCCCCCACCTGGTCCATTCACTACTTTGATCCTGTCCCTCTTCGAAAGTAGGTACTTCCAACCTCCCCTCCATTATCCTGCCTCTCATCCCCCTTCCCCCTACTCTGCTGCAGGGTGAGATATCCCATTTAGTATGTATGTGATTCTCTCCTTGAGCCAAATTCAATGAGAATAAGGTTTCGCCTTTTTGCTCTCCTGTTCTTCCCCTCCCCTGCAACTACTTCCCCTTGCCTCTTCTACATGAGATAGTTTATCCTACCCTGTCTCTCCTCATCTCCTCTTGTCACTTTCCTCTCTCACCTCTTAACTTCACCCCTTAAGTATCATCCCTTCCCATAAAATTCAACCTGTGCCCTCTATCCATGTATACCTGTAAACATATATACACACATTCACATATGTATTCATATGTCCATATATTCCCTTCTTCAATTATTTTCATAATGAGGAAGTTTTCATCAGTCACAGTTATTGTTTTTCCATGTAGGAATGTAAATAGTTCGACTTTGATAAATTCATAGTGCTTTCTTTTCCCTGATTACCTTCTCAAGCATCTCTTGCTTCTTGTGTCTGAATGTCAAATTTTCTATTCAACTCTGGTTTTTTCCTCAAGAATGCTTGAAAGTCCTCTATTCCAGTGGATGACGATATTTTCCCCAGAAACAAGGTACTCAGTTTTTCTGGACAGGTGACCCTTGGCTTCAATCCCAGCTCTTTTGCCCTCTGGAATATCATATTCCATGCCCTTCGATCCCTCAGTGTAGAAGCTGCCAGGTCCTGGGCTATTCTGATTGTGTTTCCACAATGTTGAAATTGTTTCTTCCTGGCTGCTTGGAGTATTTTCTCCTTGATTTAGGAGTTCTGGAACCTAGCTATAATATTCCTAGGAGTTTTCTTTTTGGGATCTTTTTCAGGAAGCGATTGGTGGATTCTTTCAGCCTCTATTTCCCCCTTTGTGTCTAAAACATCAGGGCAATTTTCCTTGCGAATTTCTTGAAGGGTGATTTCTAGGTTCTTTCTTTGATCATGACTTTCAGGTAGTCCAATAATTTTTAAATTATCTCTCCTGGATCTATTTTCCAGGTCAGTGGTTTTTCCCATGAGATATTTCACATTGCCTTCTATTCTTTCATTTGTTTGGATCTGTTTAACAGCATCTTGATTTCTTATAAAGTCATTAGCTTCCATTTGCTCCAGTCTAATTCTGAAGGAATGAATCTCCTCAGTGAGCTTTTGAGATTCTTTTTCCATCTGGCAAATTTGGCTTTTTAAGGCATTCTTCTCCTCATTGCCCTTTTGAGCCTCCTTTGCCATTTGAGTTAGTCTATTTTTTAAGGTGTTATTTTCCTCAGTCAGGATGTTGACTCTTATTTCATACTTTTCCTGCATCCTTCTCATTTCTCTTCCCAATTTTTCCTCCACTTCTCTTATTTGATTTTTAAAGTCCTTCTTAAGGTCCTTTGTGGCCTGCAACCCACTTATATTTTCCTTTGGGGCTTTTGGAGCAGGATTTCTGACCCCAGAGGCCTCCTCCTGTTCTATGCTTTGATCCTCTTTGCCCCCCAAATAGGAGTCTAATGTTGCATTTTTCTGTTTATTTTGTTTCCTTTGCCTTGGCATGTTGGCAGCTTCCGTCCCAATGTTGGGGTCATCACAACTTCCGTTTCTGGCAAGGTGGATACCTACCCCATGACCTCCACCCCAGACCACAATCCAGATCCAGGGAGGTTAAAGCAAAAGCGATTACTCCCCAAGACTGATCGCTAGATCTCCCTACAGTTCGCAGGCCAAGAGCTGCTACCACTGAAATTGCAAAATGGCTTGTCTCCTCAGTGGCTTCTAGCCCCTAGGGGAGGAAGCCGATGCGTTCCCCAAATACTAGTCCCAAAGTCCATAGGGCACTAACCTCTCACTTTGTCCTAGGGATATCTGTGTTGATAATTCTGGAATCGCCACAGCTGTTGGTGTTCTGGGGTCCTTCCAGCAGCTGGGGCTAAAACCTCGGCTCATGAGGATCTGGGCTCGGCTCTCCTGTGAGCTGGGCTGTCGGCTCCCAGAGCGCTGCACTGGCCCTTCCTGCAGGGCTGCTGGGCTGTCCTCAGCAGGAGTTTAGCTTCTCTGTGTCTTTCTGTGGGTGCTGGGGCTCCAGAAATTGTTCAGAGTCCCCTTTTACGTGGTTTGGAGGTAATCTGGGGGGACAGCACCTTGGAAGTGCTGTTTCTACTCGGCCCCTGCCTGATTTTCCAGGGGCCTGGATGGCAAAGTAAACTCTGGCAGACAGTTTCTATTCTCAAGAAGTTCAAGTTCAGTCAGTCACTCAATTAACAATTATTAAGCATCTGCTATGTGTCAGGTGCTGTGCACTGGAGATACAAAGAAAGATAAAAGATAGCCGCTGACCTCAAGGAGCTCCCAGTCTAATGAGGGAGGCAACAAGTGAACAGCTATATCCAAACAAAGTAAATACAGGATAAATTAACAGGAGATAATTAACAGAGGGATGTCACTGGAATTAACAAGTTTTGGGAAAGACTTCCTGTAGAAGGTGAGATTTAAGGTGGCACTTGAATGAAGCCCAGAGTCAGAGATGCGGAGTGAGAACATTCCAGGCATGGAGGAAAGCCAGAGAAAATGAGCAGAGCTGAGAGATGGAGTGTTAGAGAAATGGCCAGAAGGCTGGCATCACTGGCTAGAGGAGTACATAGTGGGGGGAAGGGGAAATGTATAAGGAGTAAGAAGTAAGAAAGGTAGGAGGGGGCTCAATTATGGACAGCCTTGAATACCAGAAGATTTTTTTATTTGATCCTGGAAGCCGAAGGGAGCCACCAGAGTTTATTGAGGGTGACTGTGACATAATGAGACCTGTGCTTTAGGAAAATCACCTTAGCAGCTGAATGGAGGATAGAGTAGAGAGGGGAAAGACTGGAGATAGGCAGATCCCGCCCCCTCAGAAGCTATTGCAGTAATCTACTTGTGAGGTGGTGAAAGGCCTGAAGGGAGTATTCGTGTATACCTCTCCAGATTTTCATTCATTCTTTCAGTGAGCATTTAATAAGCACCTACTGTGTGTCAAGCTTTGTTAAAGGCACTAGGCATATGAAGATAAAAAAATGAAATAGTCACTTCCTAAAAGAGTTTACATTCTAGAACATTCTGAATGCCTCTGTGGGCTCTAACTGCCCTCCTAGCAATCAATGATGAGTACTCCAGGTATGGCCTCCTCAAAACTTACCTGTCCTCTATTCTTACCACATGCTAATTTGTGACATCATCTGTTAGTGTTATCTCATAGGATTGTTTAACTCTTCATGTGCAGTTTTGTCTCTTCCACTAGAGTGTATTATGTCTGTTATTATTATTAGCAAGAATAATGGTGTATAGCTATGTATATTTATGTATCCATCCATTTCATCCGTCCATCCATCCACTCATCCATCCATCCATCCATCCATCCATCCATCCATTCATCCATCCAGTTTCTACCTATCTATCCATCCATCCATCCATCTTCATTCTATCCATCCATCTCTCTCCCTCCCTCTTTCTGTCACTCTCTCATAATGAAAAGCATTGCATTATATTGGTGAGGGAGCTGTCCTTAGAATTAGGAAGGCCTGGGTTCCAGTCCTGCCTTCATCATGTACTGGTTGTACACTCATTTAAGCTCTCAGAGGCTCAAGTAACTCTCTAAGATTAAGGTCCAGAGAAAGTAGTGATATCTCTAAGTTGGTAGGTTGAATTTCCATACCAAGGGTTTCCTTACACCAATGAAACCACAGGTTTGGTCACTCCCTAAACAAACTAACCTTACTCTAGGCCTTTCAGATTTGCAAAACACTTTGCTCACAAATGGAATTTCCATGCCCTATAATCGAGGGGGCAGAGATCATGAACTGTGTTGTTTTTTTAGTACTCACTGTATCCTGTATATGGTTGAAGCTCAGTTAATATTTGTTGATACCTGCTGGACTCTGGAGTCTCTCTGGGAACATGAGGACAGTCCTTCTAGATTAAATCTGGGGGCTTATTTTTTTTGGACCCTTTGGGGGTACCTAGGGTTTATTGGAATACTAGAGTGCTTCTCAGATTTGGAGAAGTCCCAGACCTGGTTGGTGGAGAGATGTCTAGCCCTGCATGAACCACTGGAGAGGAGAATTGATTGACAGCCATAGAGCCATTCTCTTCCCTGGGGACTGGGACCCACAGCTAGCTGACAAGGGCCAGTCAATAGCTGGGGTCAGGGTTAGCAGGGCCAGCCTAGGTTTCAAGGTCAGGGTTAGGTCTGGGTCTGGGCTGGAAAGGGGGTTAAGAAGAATCTGAGGAAGGTAGCATGGTACATGTAAAGCCTCCTGGACTTGTTGCCAGGGGACCTGAGTTCACTGTGTAACCCTGAGCCAGCCACTTGACTTTTGGGGACACATGTATAAAATAAGCACAATAGTACTGAGAAAAAAGCACTGAATTTGAAGTCTGGACACTTGGTTTCAAGCATGAGGAAGGACATAAGCATTTACATAGCACCTACTGTATGCCAGGCACCATGCTAAGCACTTTTACAAACATCTCGCTTGAACCTCCCAACAACCCTTCAATACTATACCATCCCCATTTTACAGTGGATAAAGTGGAGGCAGACAGAAGTTATTCTTTACTACCAGGGATTCTGGAAGGCATCCTAGATGCCTGGATCCTGGATGTTGCTTGATTTGGCCTTCAAAGGCTGGCTATCCAGCAAGGGTCTTGGGATCAGGAACTTAGAATCCTAAAATCATGGAAATTCAGTATGGGAAGGAACTTTGTAAGCCTCAGAACAAGTGTCCTTGCTGCCCACTTTAGTCATTTAGTACCTCTGTGACCTTGGGTCACAAATCTCCCTGAACTTTAATGTCTTCCTCTAGAAAATGAGGAGGTTGAATTATGTGATCTCTGAGAATGCTTCCAGCTTTAGACCCAGGAGTCTTTAAAACTCTAGTACTTCAGGAGGGTTCACCAAAGTCCAGTGAAGGTCTAATGTCTAAGGCCAAGTTACAAACAGATGCTATAAGGGTGTGTCACTAGCCAGGGTCCTGAAGGATTTATAATATAGCTGGAGTTTATAGTTTATAGCTGGAGTTAGGGGTCCTAAAGCTTTGATGCTTCAGAAAGGGCTTGTGAATTCTGGGCACTCAAGGCTGAAAACCAAGGTAGGAGAGCCCCATAGGCTCCCAAGACCTTCAGGCCATGTCTTAGAAACACAAGCAGGTGTCTTTAAGTACCAGGCTGTATGGGAAAAGTTTCTAGTTAAGTAGCATATAGCTGTATAGGAGTTTCAGTGACATCCCCTACCCTCTCTGCTGTCTTGAGCCATAAGATGGCTCAAGGGACAGACTGGTTTCAGAGATTCTATGGTCTAGCAATAATTCTGGTAGATTATGTGGCTCAAATTCCTTCTCTTCTACTTACTTCTCATTGCAGAACCTCGGGCAATTCATGTAACCTCTCCTGGCCTCAGTTTCCTCATGGGTAAAATGAGGGGCTTGGAATAGGAGTCCTTTAAAGTTACTTCTAGCTCTGAAGTTACAGACAGTCAAAATTACAGAAGAGCAAACAGACTCAGAGGGAGGAAGTGACTTGTCCCTGGAGACACAGCTAGTTGGTGGGGACAACAAATCTTAGAATACTGGAATCCTGGTTTCTCATCCAGCACTGATTTCCACCAGGTTGAGGAGCCATAGGGAGATATTGAGGGGCGGGTAGATAGTACAGCGGATAGCATGCTGGGTCTAGAGTCAAAAAGACTCATGTCCTTGAGTTCGAACTTGGCTTCAGACATTTTTCAGCTGTGTGACCCTGGGCAAGTCACTTAAACCTGTTTGCCTCAGTTTCCTCTCCTGTAAAGTGAGTTGGAAAAGGAAACAGCAAACTGCTCCAGCATCTTTGCCAAGAAAACCACAAATGGAGTCCCACAGAGTCAGATGTGATTGAAAAACTACTGAAGGGGGAGCTATAGAAGGCTTTGGAGCAAGGAATGATATAACCAGGACTGGATGTAGAAAGATGGACCTGGAAGATTTTTCAAAATAGAACAGTGGCCTGAATCAAACAAGATGAAATCTAATTAATATGCTGTTTATTTCCAATTTATCCATTCTCTATCCTGTTTGCAAGTAGTTGCATGTTGTTCCTCCCACCCCCTTTAGAATGTGAGCTCTTCCAGGTCAGGAACTGTCTTTTTCTTTGTAACCCCAGCACTTAGTGTAGTGCCTGAGACATGTGACTCAATAAATGCTTGCTACCTTGACTAATAGGAATGAATATAAGGTGCCCTTGGGTGCCATAAATCTAGTTTATAGGGACCGGATGGGAGTGGTGTGGCAGCAACTCATCCAAGAAAGAGTCTGAGACCTTAGTGGACAATAAGCTCAGGCTGAGTCAGTAGCATGATGTCGCTGCCAGGAAAGTGAATTTGCTAGTAAGTCAAGTAGGGGTCGGTCCCATGACCCCCAAATCTACCATGTTGGGAGGATTGTGCTTCATTCAGGGTATTGCATTTTAGGAAGGATGTGGATAAGCTGGTGAGAGGTCAGAGGAAGGCAACCAAGATTCATAAAGGGCCTCTAGATCATAGCATAGCATAGGGATTGGGGAATATTTAGCCCAGAGAAGACTCAGAGGCACCATAATATGTGAGTAAATATTTGAAAGGCAGTGATGTGCAACCTTCTCTGTCTGAATCCAGAAAGCTGGACTATGAATAATTCATGGAAATTGCAAAGAGGCAGATTTAGGCTTGAAATCAGGTAAAACTTCCTAACTTCTAGAACTGTCCCAAAGTGGAGTAGACTGGCTGGGAGGTAGTGAGCTCCCCATCTCTGGAAGTCTTCAAGCTGAAGCTGAATAACCACTCATCAAGGGCAATGTAAAGGAAAATCCTTTCAGGCATGGGTCGATCAGGTACCTGTAAAGTCTCTTCCAACTCTGAAATTTGGTCACCTCAGGATGGATTGGAGGGGAAGAGGCATGGAGGCCAGGAGTTTCATTTCAGAGGCCATTGAAACAAGCTGGGCAAATATGAATGGGTGTCTGATTTGTGGGGGAGGGTGGGAGTGGGAACAAACAGGAATGAACATGAGGCCATAGTGAAGAAAAGCTCTGCAGGGCTTGGAGGAGGAAAGGAAGAGGGAAGAATCAAGTCCGACTCCAGGGTTCTGAGCCTGATAAAATCATAATAATGCTAGCTAGCAAAACCTCTCATGCGTACAGTACATTAAGATTTGCCATTTTGTTTTTAATTAAAATTTTTGGATAGTTTTTCTTCTTTAATTGCCTTCATTTGCAAATACAAGATGTATTGAAAGTCTTAGCACAGATTTAATTTATCAAAATTTAAGGTAAGTAGGATGGATAAAAGCACTTATATAGTCCCTATTATGAGCTAATTTTACAAATATTATCTCATTTGATCCTCATGACAACCATGGGAGGCAGGTGCTAATAATATATTATTATTTACAGTTAAGGAAACTGAGGCATACAGAGGTGACTTGTCCAGCGTCACACAGTAAGTGTCTGAAGCTGTATTTAATCTTACATTTTCTGCTTCCAGGCACAGCTTTAAGCTTTGATATACTAAATAAACAAAGGATATATTAAATATATCTCTTCTGCCTCTCCTATTCAGAGAGATATTCCTTATGACAAAGTGTGAAAGAAAAAAAGAAACAAAGCAGTTCAGTGAAACTACCCAGTGCACCAGCTTAGTCTGACAGTATATTCAGTGTCCCACACCCCTAATATGTGTGTACATATTTGAAAGGCATGTCTGCAAAAGAAGGAAGAGAGGCACATTTAGAAAAGAAATCCCTTCTTTAGAGCCAGACTCAAAGACTACCAAAGCCCTTTCCAGTGATACAAGTAGTGCAAGCATGATTTTCCCCATTCTAAGGATGAGGAAACTGAGGCTTTAGTAGGCAATGTGACTAATTTTTAATCATATGACTGTGAATTGCCCAAGGAAGAATTTGAACTGAGGTTTCCTGTGATCTTTCAGAAAACTGACAGAAACGACCCCAGAATCACAAGACATGGGAGTCGGAAAGGAGCTCAGAGATCATTAAAGGCAGCTCCCTTATTTTACAAAAGAGGAAACAGACCCAGAGAAGGGAAGTAACTTACCTAAGGGCACCCAGCTAAGAAATCAACCAAGTTTTTCATTTGGTGTCTCATTTGTGCCAGGCACTGTCCTTGGTCAACAATAATGAAGAAATAGTTCCTGCCCTCCAGGAGATTATATTTTACTGGGGTGTGTGAGTGGGGTGCACGACAACACAAACATTTAGATATATACAAACCACATAGAGAACAGATAGAAGTCAGAAGAAGACTGAGCTAGAATTCAGACACAGGTCTTCTCACTCCAGCTCTGAGTCCTTTCCATGACATCACATGAGAGGTCAGAGAGAACCACCATCCTATGAACCTGGCTGAATGAGCCCTGGCCAGATCCAGAGCTGTCATAGTGCACAGCTCAGGAGAAAGGAAATCCTTGAAGACCTTTACCATCAGAGCTGGTTACAGTCCGTGGTGCCCACTGGACTCCAGAGCCAAAGCTGAGAGCAAAGGAATCACAATCATTAGGGATTAACTGGGGTTAGTAAATCATTGCTGGTAATTGCAGCCTTAATCATTGAGCATTAGGATTAATAATTCAACCGGAGGTAAAGGTGATAGTGGGAAGATAGTAACCAGAGATAGATGCAGTACTGATAAGAAAAACCCTCTGAACTATGACCCCTGCAGGCACCAGTCCTGACTAGAATAATGACCGCCTAGTAATGAGCAATCATCAGGCATTTATTAAGCACCTACTACAGGCCAGAAACTGTGACAATAAATAAAGACAATGAGTGGAACAAACCCTACTCACAAGGATGTTCGATCTAACAGGGTCAACAAGCAGGAGAAATGAAAGTATCTTAAGAATAGCTTTAAAGAAGACAATTACAAGCATAAAGTAGTTAATGACAAGGTAGTTTGGAGAGAAGATGCCAGCAGCTGTGGGGATCAGGAAAAGCTTCACAAAGAAGCAGCGCTTGAGCAGAGTCTTGGGGGAGGAGAGAGATTCTGTGTGTTGGAGGTGAGGGGGTAGTGCATCCCAGGGAGGGATGCAGAGCTAGTGCAAAGGTGTGGAGGAGATATGGAGTACTGTGTATAAGGAAGAGAGAGAAGGGCACTTTGGCTGGATAGTGGGTGTGAGCCAGGGAATGATGTCCAGTGAGGCTGGAAAGGGAAATTGGGGTCAGGGCATGAAGAACTCTAAAATCCAAACATAAGAGTTATATTTGATCCGATTGGAGAGGAACTTGGTCAGATCCATGCTTAAGGAACATTTGGGAAAGATATGCTAGGGAGAGACTTGAGACTGGGAGGATTTTTAGGAGGCTGATATAGTAATCTTGATGATGACCTGAACTAAGGTGTATGAGTAGAGAGAAGGGGTTACATTTGAGAGATGATTTTGCTGTTGAATCATTTCAGATGTGGCTGACTCTCTGTGACCCCGTTTGGAATTTTCTTGGCAAAGATACTTGAGTGGTTTGCCATTTCCTTCTCCAGATCATTTGACAGATGAGGAAATTGAGGCAAACAGGGTGAAGTGACTTGCCAAGGGTCACACAGTTAGAAAGTGTCTGAGGCTGAACTGAAATCAGGAAGATAAGTCTTCCTGATCCCAGGCCCAGTGCTCTATGCACTGTGCCATCTGGCTCCCTTGAGAAATTTTACAGACATAGAAGTCGCAAGATTTGGCGATAATTGTATACATGGGTAGCGAGGAAAATGCCAAAGTTACAAACCTGGGAGACTGGAGGAACGGTAGATAACATGTACATATGTTGAGAAGCAGTGGCCAGAGAAGGAAGTTTTGTTTTGGGAGTTACTGGGGTGGTAAATGGAGCCAGAAAATCCACTCTTGGCCATACCCTTTCCAGGAACAATAGTAGCACACATGTGATAATTGGTTCCAGCCCAATGGAAATATACAGTACCAATTCAAGTAATGAGACCATTATTTGAATTCCATTGAAACTGCTCTCTGCAAAGATCTCTTAGTTGCCAAAACCAGTGGTCCTTTCTGAATGCTCATTCTTCTTGTCCTCTCTGCAGGTCACTGTTCATCACCCTTTTCTTGAAACTCATATCTTTATATTTTCAGGACATCATTTCTCTGGCTTCTCCTCCTACCTCTCTGACTAGCCTTTCTCTGTCTCCTTTGCTGGATTCTCATCCAGGTCATACCCACTAAATGTGGGTGTCCCCTGGGATTCTGTCCTGGACCCTCTTCTCTTTTCTCTCTACACTGTTTCTCTTGGTGATCTCATCACAGATTGAATTATCATCTCTATAACTGGTAGTTCCCAAATCTACTTTTCCTGCTCTAACCCCTTTACTGACATCCAGTTTCACATTTCCAACTGCCTTTCAGACATCTTGAAGTGGGTGTCCAGGAGACACCTGAAACTCAACATGTCCTAAACTAAATTCATGATCTTTTCCCCTCAATCCTCTCCTCCTCCTAACTTTTCTGTTACTGCCAGGGCAACATCCTCCTCCCAATCCCTCAGTCTGGAAAGGTAGGTGTCATTCTGGATCCTTCCCTATCTCTAATCTCTCCCTGTCATATCAGGTCTTTTGTCAAGGCCTGTCAATTTTACCTTTTGCAGCATCTGTCAAATGAGCCCCATGCTAGAACTATTGCAAAAACTATTGTTGGGAGGCTGGGGGGCGGGTAGGAGGATATGGTCTGCCTGCCTCAAGACTCTCCCCATTCTAATCCAGCCTCCATTCAGCCACCAAAGAGATTTTTCTAAAGCAGAGGTTTGGGCCTGTAACCCCTCATTCCCCCACTCTTCCCCACCCAATCAACTCCAGTATCTTCCTACTGTCTCCTGAATCAAATAAAGAAAACCCCTTTCACTGCCATTCAAAGCCCTCCATTACCTAGCCCTCTCTTACCTTTCCTGTCTTCTCACTCCTTACTCCCCAACACATACTCTTTGATCCAGTGACACTGATCTAGCTCTTCTACACACAAGACCCTCTATTTCTTGGCTCTGACTGTCCCCCATGAGTGAAACACTGATCCTCCTCATCTCTAGCTCCTGGCTTCACTAGATTCCTTCAAGTCTCAACAAAAATTCCATCTTTTCCAGGAAGCCCTTGCCCTTTTCTTAATTCTAGCACTGTGTCTGGCATATATTAAGTTCTCCTTCTTTTTTTTTGCCTTTTTGGAGGGCAATTGGGGTTAAGTAACTTGGCCAAGGTCACAAGGCTAGGTTTTTGTTTGTGTGTGCGTTGTGTCTGAGGCCGGATCCGAACTCAGGTCCTTCTGACTCCAGGGCCGACGCTCTACTCACTGCGACACCTAGACGCCCCATATATTAGGTTCTTAATAAGCATTTACTGACTGACTAAAGAGGTGTCCTGACTGTATTGATTTGATGTCGGTTCTCAAATGGAGGAAGGTGGGAGAGTGTGTGGTGATGGAACGTTTGTCAGGAAAATAGCAGGAGTGAATCACATGGTCCAGGGAATTGGGGAGCTCCTGTGAAGTGGTTGCAAAACTCCTTAGATACCATATCATTCACCTCCCTAATTTTTCACAACTGGGAGGTGAGGGAATCCAAGGTCCCACAATAAAGTTGTTGCAGAGTAAAACCTAGTAGAACCTAGAACTTGGTGTGCTTATATATTCTCCATGAACCATGCAATTTATCACTTAAATCAAGACCTCTTCATTCTGTTCCCTGTTTCACACACAGGCATCTTCCCAACTAGAATGTGAATTCCTTGGGGGCTTCTGCTGCAACCTCTACAGTCTCTTTGAGTCTAGGGCTGGACAGAATGGATGGTGTGTAGGAAGCACTGATTTCCTGATGGTTTGTGCTCTGTATGGCTCCTCCCCCTTCCCATTCTCCCTGCCTAGTTTGTAGCTGTCATCAGCATTATCTTTGAGTTCTCTCCATCCAGGTTAGGTCCTAGGTCCAAATTGAACTCTGCCTTGGCCGGGGCCTCACTCTCTTTCATGGCTGCTGATGGTGGCTAGGGCTCCAGTGAAAAATTCATTTATGAGATGATCTCCGAGTGTCCAGCATGAGGGATTCTGACTTGTCTTATCCTTTCTTCCAGATTGGTGCCTCTCTCTTTGCCAGTAACATTGGCAGTGGTCACTTTGTGGGGTTGGCTGGGACTGGAGCAGCATCAGGCATCGCCATAGGAGGCTTTGAATGGAATGTGAGTAAAAGCCATGGATGTTGAAATTAGGAGAAACAGCTCCAGACAGAGGATAGAAAAGTTGGAGCTGAGAGGGCCTTAGAATGTGGATATCAGAGCTGGGAATGGCTTTAGAATGGGGGAGGACTTGGCCCCTACGCAGAGGCTGTCAGGGCTGGAAGAGGCATTAGAATGGAGAATGTCAGAAGTGGGAAGGAAGCTTACTTAGACCAAGCCCCTCATTTTAGGAATAAGGAAATTAAGGCAAAGAGAGAACAAATGACTTGGACTATGTCATATAGCAAATTTGCAGTAATATCATTGCCTTTTTTCCTTCCTTTTGACTCCGCAAATCCACTCCACAAACCCACCCACAAACCTACCATCAGTTCTTTTCAGTGATGTGGCTCTTTGCTCTTTAAACATTTTTATCAGATTATCTTTGAAAGGCAAGGATGTAGCCTCATCTTGAGGTCAGAGAACTGTGGAAAGATGGTTGTTAGCCTTGGCTCTCTACTGAGAATGTGGAGTCCTGACTCCACTTGGGGCCATTGAATGGGGAGCCCTCCAGTCTATATCCAAGAAATTATATCCCTAAGCTTCTTTGTGGTCAAAGGAAGGAAAGACTGAAATAATTCTACTGGATGCTAAAAGACATCTCTGGTTCATCTGTTGCCACATCTTAGTTGAAACCCTCTGGGGTCATTGAATTTATAGGTAAAGCATAGGTCAGGATGGGAGACAGATAGCATTGTTTTCTAAAGGATTTCTTCTTGCTTTCAGGCCCTGGTGCTTGTGGCTGTCCTGGGCTGGGTGTTTGTACCCATCTACATCAAGGCTGGGGTGAGTATTTGTACTATGTGACTTGGTTACCTACCTGTAAATGCTGAAGGTGGGCTAATAGAATCTCAGGAAACACAGCTGACTTTTCCCAGTGAGGTAGCAGAGAAAGTTTAGCTTCTGGTATTTGGCCCTGAATCCCCAAGATATTGACTGGCCCAAGAACCACAGGATTTCCTTGATGGAAAGGACCTCAGAACCCATACAGACCAAGTTCTACCTGGATGAGAATCCCATCACACCTGACAAGTGTTCATCTGGACTCAGTGTGGGGGGAGTGACAAATTAGTGAGAAAGTGTCTGTGTGTATGAGAGAAGTGGTCTGCCCACAAGTGTGCTTGTGAATAAGTACAACAGTTTAATATTTGTGTGTATATGTGGAAGAGCATGACTACAAGTATGGATGTGTGAGAATATGGAGGTGTTCACCTTCAATTGTGCCAATGTGTGTAAGTGTGCACCTAAGTGCTTTGGAATTTTTGTCTATGTCTGAGAGATTCTGGTCATGTTCTTGAAAGCATAAGTGTGAATGTTTGTGAGATGGCTGATACAACTTTTATTTAAAAATCTTGACTGTTGTTCTTTCTCTTCACTTACTAAATGCTTACTTGCTTAACCTGTTTGTTTTCTTTACTGGTTGTACTTGTCTCACCAAATGCTTTCTTCTTTCCTTGTGTTTTGCTGTTTGGGACCTTTTCCATTAATTATTTTCCTCCTTTGCATTAATCCCTCCATCTCCTTTCACATAGTTTGTTCTCCTTTGGCCTCATCTCCAGTTCTTCCAAAGTTCCCTTTCCCAAATTCAATTTCTGGCTTTCTTCACAAGTTGAATCGACTTCAGTTTACAGTTTCCTTTTTCTGTTTGTTCAGCTTAAGTCTTACTCTCTCCTTCTGTTCCTTCCATAGAAGCTGGAAGTGGTTATTGTGTGATTGTGGGAATATGTATATAATACACTTTCTCTTCAGGGTTAGGGTTCCCAGTGTACTTTCATATGTGTACCTAAAGAAGCTTGTATTTTATTATTTTTATGTAATATGCCATCCTTATTATCTATATGGAAACAGACCACTGGGAATCCTCAGTCAAATCAGAATTGACTATCCCAGTCATGACTAAACTAGGGCCTGGGAACTTAGAATTATGGATTGGAGCTATCTCCAACAAGGGGAATTTCCTGTCTTTTAGAATTCTATGTGACCTTTCTAGTACTGCTCTCATATCTTGAATTTATTACAGGTGGTGACAATGCCAGAATACCTGAGGAAGCGGTTTGGTGGGAAGCGCATACAAGTCTATCTGTCTGTCCTTTCTTTGTTACTTTACATTTTTACGAAGATCTCGGTGAGTTCATCTCCCCTAACTATGCCATTTCAGTGAATGTCCTTGCTTTAAGCTAATTGTATCCTCTGACTGATGGCAATTAAGGTAAACACATTGGTGGGGGCTCATGAGCTATGCAATTTAGAAGCATAGTCCCACAGAGTTCTTTTTACCTGGGTCCAATCCTAAGATCATCTATGATAACCCAATTTTGTGACATTCCCTCCTTCACTCCCCTTCTTTTCCTCCCCCTTCTTCCCATCCTCTTTCCTTAACAGTTTCCATTTCTTGAACACAGCAAGAATTACAAAGTGCTTTCTCCATGACAGTCCCTTAATGGAAGAATTATTGTTCCTGTATTACTATTGAGAAAACTAAGTTCCAGGTGTCTTGATTTCTCATGACATGGGCATCAGTTCCTCAGGGATAATTGTGGAATCTGGGCCTCCAACCCAGGTGTCCTGACTCCTACTATAACATGTTGTTACCTCTCCTGAAGGGAAGAAAAAAGAAGGAATTTTATCAAATACTATGAACCTGAACTCAGAAAGATAAGGTATAAAGTTTTTCCTTACATGGAGATGAGTCAAGGAATAGAATTTAGCATACATCTATCCATCCATCCATGTATTTTTTTTTTATCCATCCACCATCATTCATCACCATTCACTTTCTCCTTGAATGGTATAGACTTGAAATATAGTTGGAGACTTACAGAGTTTCCACAAATGCATGGATGTAAGAACTTTTCTTCTTTACAATTTAAGTGCCTCTTTGACTTTATAGGTGGGAGGGTTTTTTCCAGCAATGATGAAACCAACCCCTCTAGACCTCAGTGTTCAGATGACCCTTGGAAGTCATCTAGTTTAAGCCTCTTATTTTTCTGAGGAGAAAATGGAAGCCCAGGGCAATTGACTTGTCTTGCTTGAAACCAGCCAACCAGTAATTGGGGGGGGGCAGGATTTGAATCCAGGTCCTTGAAGTTCCCTTTTCCTTGTCACTGATCTAGGATGCTGAGACAGGGAGCAAGACAGGATCAGCTTGGGGCTGTGTAAATAGTTGAGAGGTTTTTCCTTTCGGGATAGAGACTGAAATCTTCACATGACACCTTCTTCATTTGCTTCTTCTTCTGCTGCTCTGGCATCTTTACAAGTACAATTGAATCCAACCCAATGCAATCTAATTCAATCTTATCCAATTGAATTGAATTAAATAAATATTTACCAAGTGCCTAATATGTGCACTCATCATAATATGATACATCTTTCAGTCAGTCAACATCCAACAGTTAACAAACATTTATTGAGGTCTACTATGTGTCAGGCACTGCGCTAAGTACAGAGCATACAAAAAGAGCAAAAAATCGTTCTTGATCTCTAGGAGTTACAGCCCAATGGGAGAGACAACATACATATATGGAAATAAATAGAGAAAGGAGAGAAACTAAATCTGGACTCTGAAGACAAGGGTTTGGATTTCTGTGCTTATCTGGGTGGTCTTAGCCAAGTTGCTTTCTCTTTCTGGGGCTCAGTTTCCTCACCTGTAAAATGAAAGGGTTTTATCTGATGGACACTGAGGTCCCTTCCAGGGGGACCTTCTATGAGGTAGCATGAGAATGACTCTTACTGATGTTTGTGTGATAAGCACATTGTAGGAGGGGAGCTGGGCTTAGCCCTTCTCTGGAACTACTGAGTTTACAGTTCAGCTGTTGATGAGGGGCTATGAGTCACAGTTAACATGGCAGACCTCTCTTTGCCCTCTGAGCCTGTGCTTGGGTTATTAATATTAATTTACCTAAAAGTACTGGCCTTTCTCACTTCTTTCACCCCAAGCCCCTTGTCTTTGGTTACTGATTAAATTGGCCTCACCCTGGAGCTCCCCAACCACCTGTAGGGCTAGCCTACTATTGGATGCTGGCAGAGGCTATTTAGATACACATGGGTTTGTTCTCTGGGTTTGACACAGACTGGGATTCTAGTGGGACTGGCTATAATGTGGGTGGTATAAGTGACTGCCCTCACAATGGGATTTCATAGAATGTCATGATCTCTGAATTGTAAGGACCCTTAGAGGCATCTAGTCCAATCTATACCTAAACACCAATTTCTTCTGCCATACTCCTGACAACTGGTTACCCAGCCCCTGTTACCTCCAAGAGTTTTTTTAAAAAACTTTTAACCAAGTAGTACTTTTTTGCCAATTATATATAAAGCCCATTTTTAGCATTCATTTAAAAAGTTTTTGAGTTCTAAATTTTTCTTCTTCCCTCTCCTGCCCTCTTCCTAAAATGGTTAAGCAATTTTATACAGGTTATATAAATTGAGGGCAGCCACTTTTAGACAATTCTTATTGCTAGGAAGCCGATTCTGTGTTTTGTCAGTCATTTTTAGTCTTGTCTGAGTCTCTCTGACCCCGTTTGGGTTTTTATTGGCAGAGATACTGGAGTGGTTTGCCACTTCCTTCCCCAGCTCATTTGACAAGTGAGAAAGCCGAGGAAAACAGGATTAAGTGACTTGCCCAGGTTCACACAGCTAAGAATTGTCTGAGGCTGGATTTGACCTCAGGTTGATAAGTGCCCTGTGCATTATGGTGCCCCTAGTGACCTAGTCTATCCTGGGCATCTTGCCTGGAATGGTCTTTTTGTCTCCTCCCCTCATTGATCTTGGTTTGGCCCTCTGGCAATTTTTCTCCCATCCTGACCTATGCTTTATCTATAAATTCAATAAGCCCAGAGGGTTTCAACAAAGCTGGTCTCTACCATGCCCCACCCCTCCCTACCCCCTGCAAATCCCATCTCCTGAGTCTTCTCTCTTCCTAACTAGCCACCCTCACTTTCTTCACCCAATCCTCATGGCTTGACCTTGATGTCTTACACTATTCTGTTAGCTCTCCTCCGATTCCTCTTCAGAGGGTACAGGAATCTTCCCATCCTCCTGCATGCCACCCACTAAAAGGAGGCTCCCCAACTGCTGCCCAGAGCCTGAAAGTTCATCAACAGGGCTACAGTTCTCTTCTTCTCCTCTATGGGCCTCAGTTTCCCATCTCTTCAGGATGAAACAGTTGGACTTGATCTTTGGTCTCTATTTTGTCTCTAAATTATTTTAAAAATATTTTTATTGATATTTTTAAATAATACCTTCATTTCCCAATATATCACTTCTCCCAACCAGAGAACCATTTCCTTGTCAAAAAGAATAAAAATTAAAGAGAAAGTACATCAAGAAAACCAATCTGCCTATCAAGTATGCCTGACACTGTATGCCCTATTCTATACTTATAGTTCCCCACTTCTTCAGAGAGGAGAGGGAGAGCCAGTTTTGAATCCCAAGACTCTGTGACTCCAAAGCAACATCAGTGCTCCAGATACAAAGGACTCTGAGATGCAGAGAGAGCCCAGGAACTCAAAACACAGGGTTTTAGATACTGTAGGGGGACATGAAAACCTCATTTTATAGATGGCAAAAATTTCAGTTATGACCCCAGTGTAAACCACTGTTTCAATAGATAGAAGTAGAGAATGGGAAGGAAGGAGAGAGGAAAGAGGGGAGAGAAGGAAAGAGATAGAGAAAGAAGAAGATGTAGAAGAAGGAGAGGAGGAGGAAGAAGAGAAGGAAGAGAAGGAAAAAAGAGGAAGAGGAAAGAAGAAGATGAAGAAGAACATGCTAAATCTTGAGGAATCACCATACATTGAAAGGCACTTCTGAACCGTTGCAATGGGGCTGCTCACCAGCACTTTTGCATTTCATCTTGACTGAGTTCAGCCTGATCAGTGCCAAGACTCCTGCTTTCTGGTGGGTTTTCCCTCTGTGGGTGCTTTAGCCGAATTGGTCAGCCTGATTCTGTTGCCTCTGCCCCTGTTACCACTCCTTAGGTAATCCATACCCCACTGGTTATAGACCTGAGAAGGGGGAAGTTGCTAGTTACCTTTTAAGACCTCACAAGACCTTGTGCCAAAGAAAAGGTGGCATCAGCAGAAGGTGGCCCCATCCTGGGCAATGGCTTATCTGGCAGGCCATGGGCTCACGGGGTGGTCTAGTGGAGGGAAGAAGATTCCCCCCATCCTCCACTGACTCTCTGGAATTTAAAGAGTGATACTTTTCCCTTAAGGACAGAAAGGAGAAACCCAAGAGTCAGGGATGGCATGTTTATGTCCACAGATAGAGCAAGTGATTAATGAATCAACATGATTGATATAAGGAGGGCCTCCCTCCCAGGCATCCCCAAGAAGCCATTTATAGCAATTGTAGATATTTATCTGTGCACATTTACTTTCCCTTGATAAAATGTAAGATCCCTGAGAGCAGAGATTGTCCCACTCTTGTCTTAGTATTTCCAGTGCCTAGCATAAGGGCTTGATGGTAGGTATTTAATAGATTCTGGTGATTGATCCCATGGCCCATCACAGGTACACAGATAAATATGGCAAGGAATGTAGCAGCTAGATAGTGCCATGGAAATAGTGGAGAGAGTGCCTACCCAAGTCAGGAAGACTCGTCTTCCTGTACTCAAATTTGACCTCAGACACTTAACAGCTGTGTTACCCTGGGCAAGTCACTTAACCATTTTTGCCTGCCTTTTCTCATTGGTAAAGTGAGCTAGAAAAAGAAATGGCAAACCACAGAAATATCTTTGCCAAGAAAACCCCAGAGGGGTCATGAAAGACCCATCTGAAAATGACTGAACAGCAAAAGACACAATGGAGAAAGTCTGACAAAGTCCTCTAGAAGTAGAGGGGAGACAGAGACAGAGATAGACACCCCCCCCACACCCACTCACCCAGACAGACAGAGACAGAGAGAGACAGAGAAAGGGAGGGAGGGAGAGAGAGACAGACAGACAGACAGAAAGAGACAGAGACAGAAAAGTTTCAGCTGTGGAGGGAGTGGCACCTGAACTGGGTCCTTAATGGAAAAGGATTTCAGCAGAAGCATTTGAATGAATGACTTTTTCAGGTGCTTACTATATGCCTAGCACACAAGTCCTGGGGATATAAATCTTCAAAGGGAACTAGTCTGTGTTTTTACAGACAACTCATAAAGAGAGCTCACCTGGAGAGTGAATGGTAAGGCCAAGAAATCTCAGCCCCAGTGGTTCTTACTGATGTAATATCCTTAAGTGGAAATATTGATCTTAGCATATGACGCCCCATGACTCAACTCCAGAGGCTTCCTGTTGGCTCCAGGATATAATTCAGATATCTCTCTTCAGCCTCAACCTAGCTTTACCATCTCTCCCATCCCCCATCCCCAGTTCTTCCATACTCCCAGACTGGCCTCTCCCCACACCATTGCAGGGGCCATCCCCCATGCCCTCAATGCACCCCTCCTTATCTCTGCCTCATAGACTTTGTCACTTGTTTTAATATATAGTCTCAGTGCCATCGTCCACACGAGGCTTTTCTCAATTCCCCCAGCTTCTGGTGCCCTCCCTCCCAAACCACCTTGTATTTGCCCCCTTTGTATATAGTTATATTGAATCCTTTTCTATCAGTACCACATATACTCATGTGTGTGCCTACTACATAACTCCCCTTAATATATCTTCCTTTCCACTACATGAATTGTATGACCATTAAAATGAAGCTTTAATCCTTCTCATTAGAATGAAATCTCCTGGAGAGCAGAGGTTGTTTCATTCTGGATACTTATACCACCATTGCTTGGCACATAGTAGATTCTTAATAAACATTTATCAGTTGATTGGTAGGTCACGGGACAGTACTGGCTGGATTCCAGAAATAGAGATGGGGAAGTAAGTAAGGTCTAGAGGAACCTAGGGGGCAGCATCAGAGCATATGGCTATTCAGTACTATAGCAAGCATTTATTAAGCACCTACTGTGAGGAATAATTAAAACTTTTGTTTCCACAGAAATTAGGTCATATATAACTTATGAAATCTAGGGGATTCACTCATGAAAGAAAGTCTTTTGGATTGCAGCAAATACAGGAAAATAAATTGATTGTAGAAGACACTATCAACATAGATTAGTACTAGATTATCTTTTAGTAGAAGAAGGAAACTGATAGATAAAAAGGAGAAATTTGTTTCCTTAAATTCAGAGTGACAATTAGCAGAATGTGAGACATGATTGAGGAGTTATATCTCACACGGAAGATAATGGGCAAAGCAAGGATGCAACTGGTTTTTGTCTTGTTTTAAGCTAGAAGTCAGCTAAGGAGAGTGAAAGTTAAGTCTTGCTTAGAATGCTTATGCGTAATACATTTGTTAACATTAATTTCTCCTCTGGGAGGACTAAAGCTTCATTTTAGTGGTCATATAATACATGTAGCAGGAGAGGGGACATATCAAGGGGATCTATATAGTAGGCACATCTGGAAGTTGTACACCCTGTATTACCTAGCCAATGGGGAGACAGGGAAGGGACTTTTGGGTCAGCATAGGTTTTTAAGGCTTTTGTTTCAGGAGGGTGTGAATATCCAACAAGACACCTGCCACTGCAGTCACATAATAATTTATTTATCTTTTATCTTTACCCTTTATGAGCCTGAATGAGTTATTTCTCATACCTACCATGTGCCAGACACTGTGCTAAGTGCTAGGGATAAAAAAGAGCAAAAAGCAACCCCTGTTCTCAAGGAGCTCAGGAGACAGCATGTAAATCAGTATCTAGGAACATACAAGCCATACAGAACATAGGAAGACAAAGCCTGTTGGTCTCCAGCTCATCAGAAGGAAGAAAGTGACTTATCTGGGCCTTGTGAGCAGTCCAGTAGGAGATGAGGAGGGAGGGCTCTCAGGGCCCAGAGGATGGCTCTCACCAATGCATGGACCTGGCATTGGATCAGTCAGGGCCCTGCCAGATTCCAGCTGAGGCTGGGTTCTCCTTGAGCATTCTGCCCTCTTCCTTCCTGGTGACCACTCAGAATCCCAGAGGGCTGGGATGCCAGGACTGGAAAGGCCCTTAGTGGTCATCTTTACCTCTCCCCTCAGTTAACAGATGTGAAAACTGAGGCCTGGAGAGAGAAGAGGCTTGGCCAAGGCCACACAGCTGACTGACTGTAGTAGGGTAAGAACCCACTAACTGTGTGACCTCCCACAAGGAAGAGGCAGCTGGTGGGGCAGTGGATAGATCACTGGACCAAGACCTCAATTTCAACTTAAGCTAAAATCTGGCCTTAGACACTTACTGAGCAACATAATCCTGGACATATCACCGTCTACTGTTTGCCTCAGTTTCCTCAACTGTAAAATAGGGATCATACTAGAACCTACCTCTGGGTGTTGTTGTGAAGATCAAATATTTATACATAATTTATAATATTAATGAAATCATATTTATACAAAGTATAACAGGATTAAAGAGATAGTATTTGTAAACAACGTTTAGCACAGTGCTTGGAACCTAATAGGTACTTAAAATGCCTATTCTATTTCATCACACAAGTGCCTTCCTCTCTCTGGGCCTTACTTTCTTTATCTGGAAAACAAAGGAGTTTGATTAGAACTGTATCAGACATGGAAACAGAGAATATAGAGGGGAGGATGATGATGATAAGGAAGATTGGCATCTAAGCTCTAACAGAGATATTTACTTTGGAGAAAAAAGGACTCAGGGGACACGAGAGCTTCTTTCCAGCATTTGAAGGCTTACCTCATGGAAGGACTAAATCTCTTCCATTTGGCTCCAGACGGCAGAGCCAGAACTGTTGAAGGGATGTTGTTTTCAGGGAAAACTTTACAGCAATGACAGCTGTCCCATAGTAGAATGGGCTGGCTTAGAAGGTAGTGAGTTCCCTGTCACTGGAAGCCTGCAAGCACATGTTTCCCATGATATAGATTCCCATATCAGGAAAAAAATGGACTAGATGAGTCAAAGCTCTGGAAGTTGTGAAGGCATGTCTAATTACGACATCTTAGCAGAATCAGATGCTTTGTTGATTTTTTGGGGGGAGGGGCAGAGAAGAAATGACCTGAAATCTTGAGGGCTCTATAACGAATCATCCCAGTCCCACAGATGCTCTTGAGTGATTCCGGGCAGCTGCTGGGCTTCAGGAATGAGGGCCATCATCTCAACAAGGATTTATGAAGGACCTACTATGTGCTAGGCGTTAAGGACAAAGACAAAATGAACCATTCCTGCCCTCAGATGCTTACCTTCTTGCACACTCCAACTTGTTCCTAAGTATAAAGAGAAGAATATGGCTCGGATCAATGATTTCACTGGCCTAGAGCCCTCCTGGAGCAGAAAACTCTTTACTAATGCAGATCAGTGACTCCTCTGTGACTTAGAAGAGAGTTGGCTAGAATTCTGAGAAGAAAAGAGACTTACCCAGGGCCACACAGTCAAAATGTCAGAGGCAGGACTCAAAGTCCGGTCTTCCTCGCTGCCTCTCAGATATAAAATACAGACAAAATAAATTTGAGGTGATACTTGGGGTGTCAGAGGAGACACTATGGGCCATCAGCAAAGTCCTCAGGTGGGAGGGTATACCCAGGCTTTCTCAGCTCAGTTGGGGGCAGTGTGAGCAGAGGGGCGATGGGAGAGATGGTGTGGAGGGAGCGTCAACAAAGCTTGACAACGGACTGGGGAAAATGGGAAGGAAGATCCCAGGGGAACTGAGGTGGTGAGCCTGGGTGCCTGGGAAAATGGCGGCTCCATCAACCTAAATGGGGAAGTTTGGTGTAGGGATACTGCTAAAGTACCTTGAATTTTATTGTATACACAATGACAGTAATGGCCCTTTCTCTTTTTCAGGCTGACATCTTCTCAGGAGCAATATTCATTAAGTTGGCCTTCGGGCTTGACCTATACCTGGCCATCTTTCTCCTCTTGGCCATCACAGGCCTTTATACCATCACAGGTGAGACATGGGAAGGAGGAGGAGTCTGCTGTGTGTGGCCAGCTCTGTGCAATGCACTCTGGAGGGACACAGAGGAGTGGGAGTAGTAGACACACTTTCTGCTCTCAAGGAGCAGGGGCTGGTTAGAAAGACAAAGTTTACATCCATAAAGCCATTAATCACTAATATAAGACAAGGTCTCAGCTGAATGTCCTCAAGATACCTCAGGGCCAGTATGGGCAGGTAGGGAGGGGGTAACTGTGGCCTGGGGCAGCTGAAATGAGATATCAGACTTGGATAAGACCAAGTGGCCCTGGAAATGGGAGAGATCATCCAAGTGTGCCCAGTGTGAGAAGCAGAATTAGAACTGGGTTCTTCTGACTCCAATTATATATACAAATGCCACAGCAACTAGCAAATATCACAGCCAACATTTATGTAGCGCTTCAAAGTTTTCAGAGAATTTTACAGTCATTGGCTTATTTTATTTTCATAAGAACTCTGGGATGATTAATTATTAATTAGTGTTAATAAGAATCATATTAATCACATTAACAATTGAGATATAGAGCTGCTGAAATGTTTGCAACATGTTTGAGCTGTGGAATCTCCATTGAGCCTCACAGAAAAACTTCATCTGGGAGATATTACAGATAGGGAAACTGAGGCTCAGAGGAATGAACTGGCTTGCTCAAGCTCACACTAAAACTATTTAGCAAGTATTGGATGTGAGAATTTACATTCGAAGCCCAGTGCTCTCTCCGTGGTGCCAGTCCTGATTCTGTCACTTTCTTTATTTGTAACCTGGGGAAGGGCACCTCTGAATCCAGCAACTCCCATCTGTGAGCCAGTCAACAAGCATTTATTAAGGGCTTACTAGAGCTGGCAGTGAAGAATTCAAAGAAAGGCAAAAGCTTGCTCTCAAACTTGCCGTCGAGGAGCTCACAGTCTAAGGAGAGGGACAACATACAAATAAAGCAGGACATATTAGCTTTACTTAGTGTAAATGGGAGGTAATCTCAGAGGGAGGGCACGAGCAATTAGGAGGACCAGAAAAAGCCTCCTGCAGAAGATAGAATTTGAGTTGAGTCTTGACGGAAGCCAGGAGCTGTAGAAGAGGAGGGAGGGCATTTCAGGCAGGGGACACTGCCAGTGCAAAGGTACAAAGATGGGAGGTGGAGTGTTGAGTTTGAGGGACACCATGTAAACCAATGTAGCTGGATAGTCAAGAGTTTAGAGGAGACTGGAAAGGTAGGAAGGGGCCACTGTGCAAAGAGTTTTCAATGTCAAACGGAGGATTTTATTTTTTATCCTGGTGCCAACAGGGCATCTGGGTTTTATTGAATAGGAGGGGTGACATTGTTGTTTTAGGAAAATCAGTTTAGTGGTTGAATGGAGGATGGATTAGAGTGGGGAAAGACTTGAGGCAGACAGAGCCACCTGTGGCTACTATAGTAGTCCAGGTGTGAGATGGTAAAGATCTGAAATGGCAAGATCTGACAACAGATTGGATATGGGGGAAGAATGAGGGTGAGGAATGAGGTTGTGGACCTTGGTGACTAGGAGAATGGAGATGCCCTTGACAGTAATGGGGAATCTTGGATTTGGAGGGACAAGAATGAGTTCAGTTTGGGACATGTTGTCTTTTTTTTTTTTAATTTTTTTGCAGGGCAAGTGGGGTTAAGTAACTTGCCCAAGGTTTGTGTGTGTTAAGTGTCTGAGGCCAGATCTGAACTCAAGTTCTTCTGACTCCAGGGCTGACGCTCTACTCACTGCGCCACCTAGCCGCCCCGAGGGACATGTTGTTTTGATGACTGAGACACCCAGTTTGAGATGTGTAATAGACATTTGGTGACATGGAGCTCAGGGGAGAGACTAGATCCGGATTTGTAGATCTGGGAAGCATTTGCATAGAGATGATCATTGAACCCCTCGGGATGCATGACCAAGGGAGAATATTTAGAAGGAGAAGAAGATTGCCCAGTGTAGAGCCCAACTGTTGGTGGGAATGGCCTGAATGAAGATCCAGCAGAGGAGATGGAGTAGGAGCAGTCTCCCAGGTTGGAAGGACCTCAGTGGCCACTGATATCAATCCAGATTTGAATTTGATCCTTGCTATGGCATCCAGACTTTGCTTCAAGAATTTCTGTTGGGAGGAGGGGAAGGGAGAGTCACTAAATTCTAAGGCAACCTGTTTAGTATTCAGTCATATCCTGAGGTTCCTCATCTTGTAAAATAAGCGGGACAAGAAAATGGCAAGCCACTCCAGTTTCTTTGTCTTGAAAACCCCAAATAGGGTCATGAAGATTTGGACGTGACTCAAATGGTTAAAGAACAAGAACTACTACTACTACTACTACTACTACTACTACTACTACTACTACTACTACTAAAGGTCACTAGGTAACACCTGGCATGATTAGAACATGAAGCCAGGCCTTCTGACTGCACTCAGGGCTGTCCCCATTGTGCCACATTGCTTCCAGCTTTGCTCACCAGTCTTTGGTCTGGTGCACTGGATTTAGCTCTATCTGGAGTTTATGGAGAGCAGCTTGCCTCTGCTGCTTCCAGCTCTTCCACCATCTTGCCTTTGCTTCCATTCACATTGCTTTCAATAACAATAATGTATTTTGGGGGAGTGGCCTGATCTGTAATTTTATTGGTGTCAGGAATGCCCAGTATGGACGGGAACTTCCTTCACCAAAGCAGATGCAGGTCAGCCTGGCTTGTGCCTCACACCTTTAAAGAGTGGCCTTGGGTGCTGAGAGGTTAAGTGGTTCCCCTAGAGTTACAAACTAATAATAATGATAGCTAACATTCACTTTGCACTTGCTGTGTGCCGGGCTCTGGGTTACGTGCTTTGCATTTATTATCTCATTTGATCCTCACCTCAACCCTAAGAGGAAGGTGCTATTATTTTCCACATTTTACTTGTGGGGAAACTGAGGCAAATAGTGGCCAGGATCAGGATTTGTCCAGACTCACACAGCTAATAGGGGTTTGAGGCTGGATTTAAAGTCAGGTCCTCCTGACTGCATGCTGGTTACTCTGTTTACTGCAGCCCCTGGCTGCCCAGCATGTGTCCAAGGTGAGACTTAGAGACTCTGCAGCTGCCTACTGTGCCATCAGGTATAACTCTAATTTATATGGCCCTTTAAGGCTTGCCAAGTGTTTTCTATTGTCTTATTTGTGAAATGGACGTAACAGTAGCATCCACCCTCCAGAGTTGCTGTGAGGATTAAATGAGATAATATTTGTAAAGTGCCTTGTATGCCTATGTGCCTGGCACATAGTAAGTCATAATCACCATCTCCACCATTATAACCATCACAATCTTCGTCATCATCATCATCATCATCAATATCAATATCGTTATCACCATCACTATCATCACTATCATCACCATCGTCATCACCATCACCACCATCAAGATTATCACCATTGCCATCATCATCACCATCATCATCATCATCACCACCATCATCATCATCATCATCATCACCACCACCATTATCATCTTCATCACCATCTTCACTGTCACCTAACCTTCCTTTGTTGTTCACTTCCATTCTCTCCAAACTTGGTCCAAATAGCCCAGGGGACACTGCTTTGATCCTCACAACAATCCTCTGGCATAGATGCTATTATTCTCCCCACTTCACAGATGAAGAGACTGAGGTGAAAAAGATAACTTGTCCAGGATCACACAGTTGGTATTGATCTGATCTGAATCCATGTTTCCTGACTCCAAGCCCAGGGCTCTAGAGAACATTCCTCTGATGGGGTCTAATTTTGTTTCCTTCTTCTTACCAGGGGGCCTGGCAGCTGTGATCTATACAGACACGTTACAGACTGGGATCATGCTGGTGGGGTCCTTAATTCTGACAGGGTTTGGTAAGTGAGACTGGATAAGGTTAGGCAGGGGAGAAAAGTCCTGAGAGCTCTAGCCACCTCTGAATTGGGATTTGGATGTGGGGACAGACTGGAGGTGGAGTAGGGCAGGATGTGCTGTGGGACTAATGATCTTGTGGGTGTGATTCCCGGGCAGGCTACTTGTCTCACTGGGATACAAAGAGAATGAGGAGAGGGATGGGGCTGGTTCAGTGTTCCCTTCTTAGAAGAAAACAAAGAAACCCCCCAAAGTACATATCCTTTTGAGTGCCAAGAAGGAAGATGAGCTCATATTTTATATACAAAATTGAGTGTGTAATTAGTCATGTGGAAACATAGGACACATTTTCTCATGATTGAAGTTTGGGTCATCAGGGCTCACTCAGCATGGGTCTCTCCCAGAGAGCAGCCTAGACTTTTCTGCTGTCAAAATAGTCTCTCCCAGAGAGCAGCCTAGACTTTTCTGCTGTCAAAATCTTAGTTGGAAAGGCCCTCCTAAGTCATCTTGTCCAACTGGGTTCTGGCCAAGGTTCTCCTTCTGTAGTATAAGTGGTCATCCAGGCTTTACTGGAAGGATTCCAGGAAAGAGGGAAATTTAACACACTCTAAGATGGTCCATTCCACTCTCTGACAGTGTTTTAAGTGCTAAGACATTTTTCTTTAAATCAAGCCTGAATCTACCTTCCCAACTTCTACCCACTGTTCTTGGTTTTCCCCTGTGTCTCCAAGAATAAGTCAAATGCTTCTTTCCCCATGAGAGTGTCACTTGTCACTTCCTTCCGTGAGTTTTACTTTCAGCAGTGTAAATATCCCAATTTCCCATGACCTGGGCTCTTATGGCATGGTTCCCCAACCCTCTCCCACATCCTAGTTATCTATCCCTGGTATGCTTTATGGCTAACCAAGGTCTTTCCTAAATGTGGGCACCCAGAGCTAAATACATACTCTAGTGGGGGACTGACCAGGGCATAGTTCACTCACCTGTCTTTCTTGCTGTAGCTTAAGCTACCTTGTTACATGGGTAATGTGACTTCCCCATCTTGTGTGAATTTGATTTGATTTGATGTTCACCCTTAGGCAATATCTTTGGTGTGAGTGTGTGTGTGTGTGTGTGTGTGTGTGTGTGTGTTCATATGCACATACTCCCAGAGGCAGGGAAAGGGTAGAGAAGTTAGTGTGCCTGCTTGTGGAGTCCAGTAGGCTAGGGAAACCCCTTCCACTAAGACATATTGTAGTTCTATCTATGACTCAGTCAATAAGACCTAGGAAATTCACCAGAAGTGAAGTCACTTCATTTACCTAAGGCCACATAGCTAGTAAGGGTTTGAAGTGGGTTTTGAACTCAGGTTTTTATCATTGTCATTTCTGCTATGCTGAGGATGGGTATTTAAAAATAATAAACAATTTCATATTTATACAGTGCTTTTTCAGTAAACAAATTGTCTTTTGTCAGATGCTGAATGAAACATGGAATGAATGAATAGTTTGATTTGGTTTTCACAGAAGGCCTAAGTGGTGGGCAGGGAGCGGATTCATTAGGTCCCTTTATAAATGAATCTTGCCTAGGATCACCCAGGGGGTTTGTGTTAGAGAGACAAACCTCCTGACCTCCAACTAGTCTGATCTTTCTCCTCTCCTCACCAGAGACCTACAGATCTTTGAATGTCAGAGCTGGAAGGGCACCTAAAAGAGAACCTACTCCAATTCCCCCTAATTTTACAGATGAGGAAAGTGAGGTCCAGTGAGGGCAGAGGAATTACATATCCAGGACTGGAGCTCAGGTTTCCCATCAGCTAGTGTATTAGCTGTGTTTCTTTCAAGGTTCCCTTTCCCCTTGGCTATTCCTTGGCTATTAATGGATTGCCATCAGTGGGGTTTGACGTCTCACTAGTTTTTGTGATGGTTTCATTTTTAGCCTTCAAAGAAGTTGGAGGCTATAATGCCTTCAAGGAGAAGTACATGAAAGCCATTCCAAGCAAAATCTCTGATGGGAACATCACTGCCAAACCTGAGTGCTACACCCCAAGGGCAGATTCCTTTCATCTGTTCCGTGATCCCATAATTGGAGACCTCCCCTGGCCAGGTCTTGTTTTTGGCCTCACCATCCTCGGTCTGTGGTATTGGTGTACTGACCAGGTAAGAGATTCCTGTTCGTGTGTGCATGTGTGTGTTTGTGTGTGTGTGTGTGTGTGTATCTATGAATGTGTGCATTTGAGTCTGTGTGCCTGTGTGTGCCTCTGTGTATTTGTGTGTCTTGTGTTTCCTGCTGACCACCCAAAGGGTCTGTTGGGAATCTCTAAGCATACTTGACACTGGGTCCTTTCCTGAGTTCTGCACTGGCCCTGAAATACACAGGGGAAAGAAAGTCAGGGGTTCTGTCCTGCTTTCTTTACATGGTGGACAATAGCAGGGCCACAGGATTTAGGTCTGGCAGGGATGTTCAGGCCATTGATTCCAACCCCCTCATTTTCCAGATGAGGAAGTTGAGGCTGAGTGGGGTCAGATGATTTACCCAGAGTCCGACAACAAGAGTTTGAGGCAGGATCTGAACCTAGATCTTGCCAACTGCAAATCCAGAGCTCCATCCCCTTGGGCCAATTCTTGCTGACTGGGAGACTAGCTTCCCAGAAGCCCACATTGTCTCTCACCCTTGTCCCCATACTCCTAATGTGTTTATTCTGTTAGTCTTTTCTTTTAGCCAAAAGGAAAATAGCTCCAATTTTTACAGTTTCAGCTGCAATATTATTTCAACTGTTTATTTTTTGTGTGCGAGAATGTCAAGTTTATAATGGGAAAACCAAATCATTAAAAGCATAGACTCAGCTAAGGGGCAGTATGATATAATCTAGTATTACTCAAACTTTTTGGTCTCTGGACCCCATCATAGTTAAGAAAATGTATTGAGCCCCTCTAAGAGTTTGTTTTATTTGGGTTATACATCTATCAATATCTGCTATACCAGGAATTACAAGATCTTAGTATTATGGTCCCTGGACCACACTTTGAGAACTCCCGGTTTAATAAATAAGGTCCTTGATCTGGGTCAGCAAGACCAGATTTCAATCCTGCTTCAGACAGTTAGTGTTACTCTGGGCAAGGCACTTCATGTCCCTGGGCCCCTGGAAAATGAGGGGTTTCTGAGGTTCCTTCCAGCTCGGGAGGTAGACTTCTAAGGTCTCATAGAACAGAGTGAAGAGCTGCAATTAATCAGTCCATAAGCATTTACTTACCTAAGGCAGGTGCTAGAGATGGAAACAAACTAGTCCCTGCCCTCAGGGAGCTTACATTCTGAGATAGATAATATGTATCTATGTGGGTATGTACATAGTATATAACCTATACAAGTCAGTTCATCAACAAGCATTTTAAGTGGTGCTTACCTGGAATCCCTGCCCTGAGTTTCTTTCTCCCCACTCCAGCCCATCCTCTGCTCAGCTGTGAAATTGATGCTCCCGAAGTGTTGGTCAGAGAATGTCAATAACCTTCAGTGTCTCCCTATGCCCTCCAGGACAAAACTTCTGGTCCTCTGTTTGGCATTCAAGGCCTTTCATAACCTGTAACCTGCCCCCAACTTTCTAGTCTTTATATGCCTTACCCTTCCTTTGCCCACATAATCTTTGATCCATGAATATCTATCTTGAACAAGCCTCTCCATCTCCTGACTCCAGGAATTTTTCCTGGCTGTGCTCCCTGCCTGGAAAGCTCTTCCTCCTCCTGCCTTTCCTGGATTCATTCAACTTCCCACTAAAATCCCACCTTTTATTGGCTCCTGTAAAGGGCAGTGCCTTTCCTTTGGGGATTATTTCCTGTTTCCCTCTTCTTATCTTGCTTATCCAAAGTAATTTGTATGTTGTTTCCAAAACTCCTTGAGAACAAGTAGTGTTTTTATTTATTTATTTTTTATTTTTAAAAATTAAATTTTATGCTTATTTTTAGTTTACATCATTCATTTCCACAAGATTTTGAGTTACAAATTGTCTCCCTGTCTTTCCCCTACCCACCCTCCCAAAACATCGATCCCACTGTATAACCCACCCCCAATCAGCTCTTTCCTATAACCTCCCCCATATCCCCTCTTACTTTCCAGCAGGGCAAGATGGATCTCTGTACCCCAGAGCCTGCATGTCTTATTTACTAGTTGCACGCAAAAAATAATATATATTTTTAAACATTTGATTTTAAAACTTTGAATTCCATATTCTTTCTCTTCCTCCCTCATCACCCACCCTTACTGGGAAGACAGGCAATTAAATATAGGTTGTACATGTGTAGCTATGCAATACCTTTCCATAGTGAAAGACTCACCATATTTCCTTCAATCCTATCCTGCCCCAACTTGTTCCATTCCCTACTTTGACCCTGTACCTTTTCAAAAGTGTGTGCTTCTAACTTCCCTTCCCCTACAACCTGCCCTCCCCTTCATCATCTCCCTTTTCATGCCCTTTCCCCCTAGTCTCCTGTAGGGGTGAGATACCCTATTTAGTGTGTATGTCATTCCTTCCTTAAGCCAAACTCGATGAGAGTAAGGTTGACCCATCCCCTTTTGACTTCCTGTTCTTCTCCTTCATTGTAACAGTTTTTCCTTACTTCTTCTATATGAGATAATTTACCCCATTCTGTCTCTCCCCATCTCCTCTCATTATATTCATCTCTCAACCTCAATTTCACCTTTTAAGTATTATTACTTTCTATTCAGTTGGTCCTGTGTCCTCTGTCTATGTATAACTGTACACATTTGTGCACACACTTATATATGTAGTCATATGCCCATATAACCTTCTATATAGACATATATGTGTGTTTTTGTGTGTGTGTTGTATGTTTACATAAACACACATTTTTATTCCCTTCAAATATTTTCATACTGAGAAAAGTTTCATAAGTTACAATGATTGTTTTTCCATGTAGGAATGTAAGTAGTTCAACTTTGGTAAGTTCCTTATGGTTTCTTTTCCCTGTTTACCTTCTCATGCTTCTTTTGTTTCTTGTATCTGAATGTTAGATTTTCTATTCAACTCTTTTTTTTATCAAGGTTGTTTGATAGTCCTCTATTTCATTGTATGACCACATTTTACCCTGACACATGATACTCATTATTGCTGGGTAGGTGATTCTTGGTTTAATCCCAGCTCCTTTGACCTCCGGGATATCATGTTCCAGGCCCTTTGGTCCCCCAATGTAGAAGCTGCCAGGTCCCATGTTATCCTTTTCCACAATATTCAAATTATTTCTTCTTGGCTGCTTGTAATATTTTCTCCTTGATCTGGGCATTCTGGAACCTGGCTATAATATTCCTAGGAGTTTTCTTTGGGGGATCTTTTCCAAGAGGTTTTTGGTGGATTCTTCCAACCTATGTTTTGCCCTCTGCTTCTAAAATATCAGGGCAATTTTTCTTGAGCATTTCTTGAAGGATGATTTATAAGTTCTTTTTTTTTTATCATGGCTTTCAGGTAGTCCAATAATTTTAAAATTATCTCTCCTGGATCTATTTTCCAGGTCACTGGTTTGTTCCAATGAGATATTTCACATTGCCTTCTATCTTTTTTTTCATTTGTTTGGATGTCTTTAATAGTATCTTGGTTTCTCATAAAGTCACTAGCTTCCATTTGCTCCAGTCTAGTTTTGAAGGAATTATTCTCTTTTTTCTTCATCTTTTTCGTTTTTATTAATTTGTTGATTTACTTTTAGTTTACCAGACTCAATTCCGTAATTCCTTGAGTTTCAAATTTTCTTTCCCTCCCTCCCTCTCTCCCCCCTCCCCCCTGACGGCATACAATCCAGTGTAGCATCTTCAAATACTTTCATATTAGAGAGTAGTTAGGTTACAAAGGAAGATTGTACCAGATGGAATGAAAAATGGGAAAGAGGAAATAAAACCAAAAAAAGAAAGAGAAAAAGATCAAGTAACTTGCTTCAATCAGGATTTAACCTCAGTTCTTTCTAGTTCTTTCTCTGGATGTAGACATCTTTCCATGAGGCTTTTGGGATTGACTTATATTACTGCATTGCAGAGAAGAGTCCACTCTATCATAGTTGGTCATCACACATACATTGTATCTCTGATTGTATACAAATTTCTCCTGGTTCTACTCTTCTCACTCAGCATCAGTTTGTATAAGCCTCTCCAGGTAAATATGAAGTCCGTCTGCTCCTCTTTCTTATAGCACAATAGCATCCCATTACATGTATATACCACAACTTGTTCAGCCATTCCCCAATTGATGGGCATCCCCTTATTTTCCAATTCTTTGCCACCACTAAAAGAGCTGCTATAAATATTTTTGTACATATGGGTCTTCCTCCCACTTCTATGATCTCTTTGGGATATAACCCTAGAAATGGTATTGCTGGGTCAAAGATGAAATTATTTATAGCCCTTTGGGCATAATTCTAGAGTGCCCTCCAGAACGGTTGGATCAGTTCACAACTCCACAAGCAATGCATGTGTTCCACTTTGCCCACACCCTCTCCAGCATTTGTCATTTCCCTGTTTTGTCATCTTAGCCAATCTGACTGGTGAGATGCGGTACCTCAGAGTTGTTTTGATTTACATTTCTCTAATCAATAGTGAGTTAGAACATTTCTTCATATGCTTATAGATATCTTTAATTCCTTTCTCTGAAAACTGCCTGTTTATATCCTTTGACCATTTATCAATTGGGGAATGACTTGTATTCTTATAGATTTGACTCAATTCTCTGTATATTTTAAAAATGAGTCCTTTATCAGAGATATAGGTTGTAAAAATTCTTTCCCAATTTCCCACTTCCCTCTTAATCTTGGTTATATTGGCTTTGTTTGTACAGAAGCTTTTCAATTTAATGTAATCAAAATCATCCAATTTGCATTTAATAATGTTCTCTAATTCTTGGTTGGTTATAAAGTCTTTCCCTCTCCACAAATCTGACAGGTAAAGTATTCCTTATTCTCCCAGATTTCTTACAGTATCATTCTTTATGCCTAGATAATGCACCCATTTGGACTTGATTTTAGTATATGGTGTTAGACAATGGTCTATGCCCAGTTTCTGCCATATTCTAGTTTTCCCAGAAGTTTTTGTCAAATAGTGCATTCTTATCCCCCAAACTGGGGTCTTTGGGTTTATCAAACAGTAGATTACTACACTCATTGATTGCTGAGTCTCGTGTGCCCAATATATTCCATTGATCCATTACTCTATACCTCATTCAGTACCAAGTAGTTTTGATGACTACTGCTTTATGATACATATTAAAATCTAGCATTTCTTTCTTTTTTTTTTTTGCTTTTTTTTTCTTGGAGGGCAATTGGGGTTAAGTAACTTGCCCAGGGTCACACGGCTAGGTTTTTGTTTGTGTGTGTTAAGTGTCTGAGGCCAGATCCAAACTCAGGTCCTTCTGACTCCAGGGCCAGCGCTCTACTCACTGCGACACCTAGCCGCCCCAAAATCTAGCATTTCTTTTCATTAATTCCCTTGATATTCTAGACCCTTTGTTCTTCCAAATAAATTTTGTTACTATTTTATCTAGCTCTATAAATTAGTTTTTTGGTAAATTGATTGGTATGGCACTAAATATATAATTTAGTTTGGGTAAAATTAGCATTTTTACTATTTTAGCTCAACCCAGCCATGAGCAATTGATATTTTTCCAGTTAGTTAAATCTCACTTTATTTGTGTGAGGACGGTTTTGTAGTTGTGATCATATAGGTCCTGGGTTTGTTTTGGCAGGTAGATTCCAAAATATTTTATAATGTCTACAGTGACTTTAAATGGGATTTCTCTTTCTATCTCTTGCTGTTGAATTTCATTAGAGATATAGAGGAATGCGAGGACTTATGTGGGTTTATTTTATATCCTGCAACTTTGCCAAATTTATTTATTATCTCAAATAGTTTTTTACTTGATTCTCTAGGATTTTCTAAGTATATCATATCATCTGCAAAGCGTGATAGCTTGGTTTCTTCTTTGCCTAATTTGATTCCTTTCATTTCTTTTTCTTATCTAATTGCTGCTGCTAACATTTCTATTACCAGATTGAATAAGAGGGGTGATAATGGACACCCTTGTTTCACTCCTGATCTTATTGGAAATGCTTCTAGTTTATCCCCATTGCATATAATACTTGCTGATGGTTTTAGATAGATGCTACCTACTATTTTAAGGAAGGCTCCATTTATTCCTATATTTTCTATTGTTTTTAATAGGAATGGATGTTGTATTTTGTCAAAAGCCTTTTCTGCATCTATTGAGATAATCATGTGGTTTTTGCTAGATTTATTGTTAATATGATCAAGTATACTGATGGTTTTCCTAATATTAAACCATCCTTGCATTCTTGGAATAAATCCTCTCTTGTCAAAGTGTGGTATTCTTGTGATAAGTTGCTGTAGTCTTTTAGCTAATATTTTATTAAATTTTTAAATCTAAATTCATGAAGGAAATTGGTCTATAATTTTCTATCTCTGTTTTATCTCTTCCTGATTTAGGTATCAGTACCATATTTGTGTCATAGAACGAATTTGGTAGGACTCCTTCTTCACTAATTTTCCCAAATAGTTTATAGAGTAATAAATTGTTCTTTAAATGTTTGATGGAATTCACTAGTAAACATATCTGGTCCTTAAGATTTTTTCCTAGGGAGTTCACTGATGACTTCTTTGATTTATTTTTCTGAGATGGGGTTAAGTAATTTACTTCCTCTTCAGTTAATCTGGGCAACTTGTATTTTTGTAAATATTCCTCCATTTCACTAAGATTGACAAATTTATGTGCACACAATTGGGAAAAATAATTACTAATTATTGTTTTGATTTCCTCTTTATTGGAGGTAGATTCACCCTTTTCATTTTTGATACGAATAATTTGGTTTTCTTCTTTCTTTTTTTTATCATATTGACTAAGGGTCTATCAATTTTATTGCTTTTTTTCATAAAACCAGCTCTTAGTTTTATTTATTAATTCAATAGTTTTTTTAATTTCAATTTTATTAATCTCTCCTTTGGTTTTCAATATTTCTAATTTAGTACTAAATTGGGAATTTTCAATTTGTTCTTTTTCTAGCTTTTTCAATTGCATGCCCTTTTCTCTAATTTATTCATGCATGCTCTCAGTGATATAAAACTTCCCTTAAGAACTGCCTTCAATGCATCCCACAAATTTTGGTATGTTGTCTCATTATTATCATTCTCTTGAATGAAATTACTGATTATTTTTATAATTTCTTGTTTGACCCACTCATTCTTTAGGATTAAATTGTTTAATTTCCAATTAGTTTTTAGTCTATCTTTCCATAGCCCTTTATTGCATATAATTTTTCTTGCATCACGATCTGAGAATGATGCATTTAATATTTCTGCCTTTCTGCACTGAATTGTGAGGGTTTTATGCCCTAGTACACGGTCTGTTTTTGAGTATGTACCATGCATCGCTGAGAAGAAAGTACATTTCTTTTTATCCCCATTCAGTTTTCTGCAGAGATGTAACATATCTAGTCTCTCTAAAATTCTATTCGCCTCCTTAATTTCTTTCTTATTTATTTTGAGGTTAGATTTATCAAGTTCAGAGAGGGGGAGATTAAGGTCCCTCACTAGTCTATTTTTGCTAACTATTTCTTCCTCTAATTCTTTTAACTTCTCCTCTAGGAATTTGGATGCTATACCACTTGGTGCATATATGTTAAGTAATGATATTGCTTCATTCTCGATGGTGCCCTTTAGTAGGATATAGTTTCCTTCCTTAACTCTTTTAATTAGATCTATTTTTGCTTTTGCTTTATCTGAGATAAGGGTTTCTACCCCTGCTTTTTTTTTACTTTAGCTGAGGCATAATAAATTCTACTCCAACCTTTTACCTTTACCCTGTGGGTATCCCTTTGTTTCAAGTGTGTTTCTTGTAGACAGCATATTGTAGGATTATGGTTTTTAATCCATTCTGCTATCCTCCTCTGATTTGTGGGAGAGTTCATCCCATTCACATTCACAGTAATGATGACTATCTATCTCTTCCTTTCCATCCTATTTCCCTCCCCTGCTTATGTTTTTGTTTCTTCCTTCCCCTCCTTGAGAGTTTCCCTTTTGACAACCACCTCCCTCAGTGTCCCCACCTGGTGACCCCCTTTCTTTACCTACCCTCTCCGCTTACTACTCTTTTCCTCCCCTCTAATCCTCTCCCTTTATCCCCCCCTTGCCCTCCTACTGCCTATAGGACACATTAAGTTTTTATACTTTTCAGAGTATGTTTTAACCCCTTTGAACCCAAAGCAATGAGAATAAATTTCAAACAGTGCTCCTCTCCTTCCCTCCTTTTCCTCTCTTTAATGAATTTTCGTGTCCATTCACGGTAGAATCTTAAACTTCACTGTTTATGTTGATCCCTCTTTGAACCAGAACCAGTGAGAATAATGTTCAAATGATGTTTCTCTCCCTCTTTCCTTCCCCTCTACTATATGTATTTTTATGCCTTTCCGAATGGCATACTTTCCTTTTTCTGTTTCATCCTTTCCTTTTATCCCCTTCCAGTCCCTTTGATCCCCTTAATAAGGTTTCTTTAAAAAAATCTTCAGATTAGTACATTTATACCCACAGCCTCTATTTATGTATACTTATTTTAAAGGTCATGATAATTATGTAAATTTCAATATTGACAGTTATCAGTTTCTCATATAGGGATGTGAACATTTTGCTCTTGTTGCATCCTGCATTATGTGCATATGTGCATGTATGTATGTGTGAGTGTGTGTTTTCCTTGTTTACCTTTTTATGTCTTTCTTGGGTCTTGTAATTGGAGATCAACTTTTCCATTAAGCTCTGTCTTTTCCTTCAGGAAAGTCTGGAAGTCCCTTATTTCATTTAATGACCATCTCCTTGCCTGAAAGATTATGCTCATTTTTGCTGGGTAGTTAATCCTTGGTTTAGGCCTAGCTCTTTTGGCCTACGAAATACTAAATTCCAATCCCTCTGATCTTTTAATGTAGAAGCCGCTAGGTCATGTGTGATTCTGACTGTAGTTCCACGATATTTAAATTGTTTCTTTTTGGTTGCTTGCAGTATTTTTTTTCCTTAATTTTGTAATTCTAGAATTTGGCTACTATACATTTTGGAGTTTTCAATTTGGAGTCTCTTTCAGAAGGAGTCTTGTAAATTCTTCCGACAACTATTTTATCTTCTGATTCCAGTACTTCAGGACAGTTTTCTTGGACAATCTCTTGGAGGATATTGTCCAAGCTGCTTTTCTCATCATGGCTTTCTGGTAGACCAATAATTGTTAAGTTATCTCTCCTGGATCTGTTCTCTAGTTCAGTTGTTTTTCCAGTGAGATATTTTACACTTTTTCCCAAGTTTTCAGTCTTAGTGTTTTGTTTGATTGGCTCTTGGTGCATCATTAGAATTCTGAGTTTCTGTTTAACTGATTCTAATTTTTAGAAAATTATAGTCTTTGTTTAGTTTTTGAAGGTCCTTTTTTAGAGACGTATTTTCTCCAATTCACTCATTTTACTTTTTAAGGATTTGTTTTCTTCAGTGAAACTTTTTTTCCAATTTGGTCACTGCCTCCCTGATTTGGTCTTTAAAATCTTTCTTAAACTCCTCCAAGAATGCTTTTTGGGCTTGAGATCAGTTCATATTTCCTTCTGTAGTTTCAGTTGTGAGTGTAGAGTCCAAGTCGGCCTCCGTATTTTGTTGTTCTTGATCTACATAATAGCTCTGATCGATTTTCTTGCCTTCCCCTTCTCCTTCTCAGCTTCCTTCCTTCCCATTGTAATTCCCTATTTCCCAATTTCTCAGGCTGGTAGCTAAGAGCCTGGTTGTTGACTTTGAATGCTGTAGCCTCTGGGTGTTTAGTTTGAGGTCAAGGCAGGAGTCTCAGCCAGGTATGCTGAGGTGCACAGAGTAATCTGTGGAGGAGGGGTGGTCTGCCCACTTCAGATTTCTGCCTCCATACTCCTGGGCTACAGCTCAGGCAGGCTTTTGCTGGTCAGGTGAGGTGGGGCTTGTTGGGACCCCTCCCATTCTTCTCTTCAGACTCCTTGCTGCCTCAATGACTTCTCAATTGCCTTCTCAATGACTCCCAAGCCTGAGGGTATTTCCACTATCTTAAGATTTCATTCTGAGTGGGACACTTATCTTTGTGTTTTCTAGCGCAGGGATGAGGAATCAGAACAGCCAGAGTTTATTTGTTATTCTGGCCCCTGGAAAAACAGGCAGGCAATTTCTAAACTTCTAGGCCAGGGGCTGATAGCCCCAGGAGAAGCTTCTGTCTCTGCTGGGGGCCCTGAGCCCTCTCTTACCTGGCTCTAATGATTCCTCCCATGCTGTCATAAGATGCTGGTGAGATAACTTTGAATTGCTCTTGGTATGGGTGAGTGGGCCTTCTGGGGCTCCTTCACTTTCTGGTGTAGTCTGCTCTCTAGTCCAAGCTGTATAAATCCCATGTGCTTTGAGCTCCCCCTGTCCAGACCCACATGGGCACTTTCCTGGGCTGGATTTTGCCACACTCTGTCTCCCAGTGGTTTCTGTCACTCCAGAATTCAATCAGATTTACTTTTTAAGGTTTAGTGACAGGATTCACAGAGGAGCTTAGGGAAGTTACTGCTTCCATCCCTCCATCTTGGCTCCACCCCCAGAATTATTCTCTTTAGTGGGCTTTTGAGATTCTTTTTCCATCAGGTAAAATTTGGCTTTTTAAGGCATTTTTCCCCTCATTGGCTTTTTGAATCTCTTTTGCCATTTAAGTTAGTTTATTTTTTAAGGTGTTATTTTCTTCAGTCATGTTGTTGACTCAATTTTCATGATTTTCTTGCATCATTATCATTTCTTTTCCCAATTTTTCCTCCACTTCTCTTATTTGGTTTTAAAATCCTTCTTAAGCTCCTCTATGGCCTGCAATCACTTCATATTTTTCTTGGAAGCTTTTGTTACAAGAGTTCTGACTTTGTTGTCTTCCTCCTGTTCCATGCTTTTATCCTTTGTCCCCCAGAAAGGAATTCAAAGTTGGATTGCTGTGTTTGTTTTGCTTCCTTTGCTTGCTCATGTTGCCACTCAGTTACTTGTCTTTTGAGCTTTTTGCCATAGTAGAACTCTGCTTCCAGAGAGGAGAGCTTTGTCCCAAATCACTGTGGTTTTTGCAGCTGCCAGAGCTATTGTTGGTGGCCCTTTCTGAAGACTCCACATGCTCTGGCTCACTGGTCACACACCCCAGGACCTCCAACCTAGACAGCAATTCAGATCCAAGCAGGTTAAAGCAAGAGTGATTACCTCTCAGAATGGTTGCTTGGTTCCCCTACAATCTGCAGGCCAGGAGCTTTGAAGCAGCCACATGGTGGTGGTTGCAATGGCTCAGCCACTTTTCCTTCTGGGGGCAGAGGCCTGACCACTCTCTCAAACTCCCTGTTCCCAAAGTCTATACTGACCACTCACTTTGCCTTTGGCATTTATGGGTTGATAATTCTCGAAACCATCACAGCTGCCAGTGATCTACTCTTCTGATGTCCCTCTAGCCGTGGCTGGTTGGACTGCCCTGAGGCTAATACCTTGGGCTCATATGGGGCTGGGCTTGGCTCCCAGCACACTGTGTGGACCCTTCCTGCCAGTATGCTGGGCTGTCTTCAGCGGGAGATTTGTTTCTCTATGTCATTTTCTGGGTTCTGTAGCCCTAAAGTTTGTTTAGAGTCATTTTTTTTAATAGGTTTTTGTGGTGGTCATGAGAGGGGAGAGGGCAAGAAAGGAGTTTTCCTGTTTCTACACTGCCATCTTGCCTCCACCTCCCAAGTAGTGGTTTTAAAAAAAACACTCTTCTTTGCATCCCTGAATCTTATCACATAGTATGTACTTAATTAATGTTTATTTACTAGACTTGTTATACAGAGCCTGGGATAATGAATAGAGCTAGTCTCCAACACTGCCATGGACTGGGCATCTTTCAGGGCTCTAGAGAAGGGGCAGAACTGTGTTGGCAGAAGGGGATTCCTCATGCCAGTTCTTACTTTGTGCCAGGAACTGGGTTATAAAGACCAAAAAATTGAAACATGCCCTGCCCACAGGAAGATTCCATTCTTAACGGGACAGACAAAAACAGATATAGGGATTCACAAGATAAATATCAGATAGTTAGCAGGCCTGAAATGTAGGAGAGATGATCACCCATGGTGGGAGGTGAGAAGCACCTGGTTGTCCTACATACAATAATTCTTTGTGCAGAGCTCAATCATTTTTTCTCTACTGCTGAGAGTCTGTTCATCAACCTCCCTCTCAATGAAAGTCCTCAAGGGTTCCAACTGAGGAGGTGGCAGGCAGAGCAAGGCTTGGGGTCCCTGACCTGTGCCCCTCATTCTCCGTGTTTTCTTGGCAGGTCATTGTGCAGAGGTGCCTCTCAGCCAAGAACATGTCCCACGTGAAGGCTGGCTGCATACTGTGTGGTTATCTAAAGCTACTGCCCATGTTTCTTATGGTGATGCCTGGCATGATCAGTCGGATACTCTACACAGGTACCCAGCTCCTGCAATCCCAGACCCACCTGCATGGAATCCTGGTCCTTTCTCAACAGCTTCTTATACCCCCATCTTTCTTACCTCGGCTGTCAAGTGAGGTTGGCACGGCCTCCAACTTGAGCATTATTTGCTTGTCAACAGCTTGGACTATTCCTGTCTCCCCTCTCAAATCCATCATTTGCCACCCCCTGAAAACTTTCCTGTGGGGAGATGTGACACATGACCATGACAAGTCTGATGCAGGGAGAGGATTTTGTGTGCTCCAGGGAGAAGGAAGCAAGCCAGAGCTCTCTGAGCTGTCCCAGGAGGGAGTGATCAATTGGAAGTAGGAGGAAAGGAGACAAGGAGTCTGTCTGCTTGGAGGGGCCAGCATCTGTGGTGGCCCTGGAATCCAATGCAGTCCAGCTTTGATCAACAAACTAGTGATTTTTGAAAACACTTATTGCTGTTTTGTTTTCAAAGCAAATTAAAATTGTAACAATTTTAATGTTCAGTTATATCCTTTCTCCACCCCCATATGAGGGCATGTTTATTCATGTGAATGCAAGGTTTTGAGTGCAAAGACAAAGGTGAATTGGTTCCTGTCCTCAAGGAGAGACTGGACTAGACCAACCAATCAACAAGCATTTATAATCACCTGCTGTATGCCAGGCTTAGTGCTGGGAGCAGGGTATACAAGGACAGAAATGGATCAGCCCTGCTCTACAAGCTACTTACTGGGAGCCAAGAACATACAGAGATGTCTCTATACAACACTGCATGAGATCAGTACAAAACAGTTCCAGAAAGGAGAGAGTACTAATACCTTTGCAGAGTAGGAAAAGCTCCTGTAGGAAGGGGCACCTGTGGGGAAGCCAAGGATTTTGTGAAGTGGAGGTGATGACATTCTAGGAGTGTGGAACACATGGTGCAAAGTCACAGAGGTGGGAGGTGAGAATGTTGTATAGAGGAAATGGGTAGCCAACCAATTTGACAGGGACAGAAAGGGTGAATGAAGGGAAATAATATGAGATAGGATTAGGAAGAGAGGTGGGAGCCAGATTGTGGAGGATTCTGAAGGAAGATAGGGTCCTTCCCCAGATGGAAATGACAGGGGTGGGATGGACACTTCAGGGGATAGAGGAGGCAAGGGGGGGATACCCCCCATTAGATCATCATCTCCTGAGGCCAGAGGCTTTGTTGTTTTTCATCCTTGCATCTCTAGTCCCTTGCATGTAGTAATGTTTGTTGAATGAGTTTCTGGATTGCACCCCTCAGGAGAAATGAGACAATTGTCCCCACAGCAAAGAGGTATAGGACACCTCCTCCAACTCCACCTCCAAGCCTTCCCCTCCCTTTGCCCCTGCCCAAGAGCTATATTTGCCCTCATCCAGAGTTTGGGATGAGGCTGGATGTGGGCATAGGTGTGGTTGTATCTTTAAGGAAGATCTAGGGAGATTATGGGGATTTGGGGATGCCAAGCAAAGGGGTTGGTTGGATCTTGGTGTGGGGAACAAAGGCAGGTTTCTGAGGAGGGGAGTGATCTGATGATGGTAGGCATTTGAGGAGGTCCCAGTGGGGCAGGAGTCCCAAGTTCAAATTCTCATCCCTTTCATGCTCCTCTATTTCCAGATAAGGTTGCCTGTGTCCTTCCTTCAGAATGTGAAGCCCAATGTGGGACGAAAGTAGGTTGTACCAATGTTGCCTTCCCAACCATGGTGTTGGAACTCCTGCCAAATGGTGAGGACCTCGTTCATCTGGTAGGCCAGTTCTGGGACAGCAGGGGGATCTTGGGAAGAAGGAGGCTGTTGGAGGGACTTGGTCCACAGGGACTTGGTCCACAGGGATTTTCCATGGAAGTGTTTGCATTTGGTAACGACCACCAGGGACAAGAAGGTTCATCTTTAGTTTTCTAGTCCAATTACCTCATTTTACAGATGAAGGAACAAGGCCCAGAGTTTAACTGCTTTCCCCAAGGTCATATAGACAGCAAGCAGTCTCATGGGGTCAATGCTTCAGAGTTGGAAGGGGACTCAGTGACCATCTGGTCCAATGCATACCCACATAGAAGGGATGCTCAGTGAAAAAATATTACTTCTCCTCTTCTTGAATACCTCCAAACAGGGTGAGCTCACTACCTCTGCTGGCAGCTGTGACACCTTGGGGCAGCTCTCATGGATCACACTTTTTTTCCTGACATCAAGCCTGAATTGGCTTCTGTTCCACTTCCTGGTTCTGCCCCCTGGGACCAAACACATGGAGGCAAAGAGGGTTGGTTGAATCTTGGTGTAGGGAAGCAAGACAGGTTCTGAGCAGGGCAGTGATATGATGACAGTAGGCCCCTCCTCCACATGAAGCCCTTCAGATGCTTGTACACAACTCTCACATCTCCCCCAGACTCTTTTCTTGTCCAGGCTAAATACTCTAAGGTCCTTGATCTCAAGACCCTTCCCTAGCCTAGCTTATTCACCCCCTTAACTGTGTCACCCAGAGCTGAACAGAATACTCAGATGAGGTCTCAGGTCAGAGGGCAGTGGGATTGTCACTTCTCTGTTCCTGGAATCTTGGCCTCTCTGAGGGAAAACCAAGATCCCATTACTTTGTTCTCTTTTCTTTTTTGTCTCTGCTTCACTTTGCTGACTCATATTGAGCTTTCAGTCTCCTAAGGCCCCCAGATCTTCTTTGGACATACTGCTATTTAACTTTACCGTTCCTATCTTTTTTTTTTTTAAATGCTTTATTAACTTCTGGTTTACATCATTCATTTCCACCAGATTTTGAGTTACAATATTTTCCCTACCCACCAGCCCAGAATAGCAACCCCACTAGATATCCCCTCATCCAATCTGCTCTCTCCCATATCTTCTCCCATACCCCCTTCGACTTTGCCATTAGGGCAAGGTGAATCTCTGAGCCCCAGTGCCTGGACATCTTATCTCCCAATTACATGCAAAATAGTATTGATAATAGTATTTATATACATTTGAAACATTTAATTTTAAGACTTCAAATTTCAGATCCATTCCCTTGCTCCCTTGTCATCCACTCCCTCTGGGAAGATAAGCAATTCAGTATGTGTTATACACGTATAGCTATGCAAAACATTACCATAGTAGATATATTGTAAAAGACTGCTTATATTTCCCTCCCACCCATCTCACCTCCCACCTGGTCCATTCCCTACTTTGATCCTGCCCCTCTTTGATAGTGGGTACTTCCAACCTCCCCTCCCCCCAGAATGCCCTCCCCTCCATCATCCTCCCTCTTATCCCCCTTCCCCTACTCTCCTGAAGGGTGAGATATCCCATTTAGTATGTATGTGATTCTCTCCTTGAGCCAAATTCAATGAGAATAAGGTTTTGTCTTTTTGCCTTTCTGTTCTTCCCCTCCCCTGAAACTACTTCCCCTTGCCTCTTCTACATGAGATAGTTAACCCTACCTTGTCACTCCCCATCTCCTCTTGTCACTTTCTTCTCTTACCTCTTAACTGCACCCCTTCATCCCTTCCCACCAAATTCAACCTGTGCCCTCTATCCATGTATACCTATAAACATATATACACACATTCACATATGTATTCATATGTTCATATATACCCTTCTTCAATTATTTTCATAACGAGAAAGGTTTCATCAGACACAGTTATTGTTTTTCCATGTAGGAATGTAAATAGATTAACTTTGATAAGTTCCTTCTGATTTATTTTCCCTGATTGCCTTCTCAAGCATCTCTTGCTTGAGATATGTATCGTACTAGGTGGGATGAAAGTTGATAAGGAAGAAGTAAAACCAAACAACGAAAAGAAAAAAGATCATTTAGTTTGCTTCCATCAGGATTCAGGCTCAGTTCTTTCTAGTTATATCTCTGGATGGCGCTTTTCTCACTTTCTCGAGTCTTTCGGGATTGACTTATATCACTGCATTGCTGAAAAGAGTCCAGTCTGTCATAGTTGGTCATCACAGATATATGGTATGTCTGTGATTGTATACAAATTTCTTCTGATTCTACTCTTCTCGCTCAGCATCATTTGTATAAGTCTCTCCAGGTAACTGTGAAATCCATCATCTCCTCATTTCTTATAGCACAATAATATTCCATTACATTCATATACCACAACTTGTTCAGCCATTCCCCAATTGATGGGCACCCCTTTAGTTTCCAATTCTTTGCGACCACTAAAAGGGCTGCTAAAAATATTTTTGTACATATGGGTCTTCCTCCCACTTCTATGATCTCTTTGGGATATAACCCTACAAGTGGTATGGCTGGGTCAAAGGGTATGAAATTATTTATAATCCTTTGGGCATAATTCCAGATTGCTCTCCAGAATGGTTGGATAAGTTCACAACTCCACCAGCAATGTATCAGTGTTCCAATTTGTCCACATCCTCTCCAGCATTTGTCACTTTCTTGTTTTGTCATCTTAGCCAATCTGACTGGAGGGATGTGGTATCTCAGAGTTGTTTTGATTTGCATTTCTCTAATCAATAGTGATTTAGAGCATTTCTTCATATGCTTATAGATATCTTAAATTTCTTTCTCTGAAAATTGCCTGTTCATATCCTTTGACCATTTATCAATTGGGGAGTGACTTGTATTCCTATAGATTTGGCTCAATTCTCTATAAATTTTAGAAATGAGTCCTTCATCAGAGACACAAGTTGTAAAAATTCTTTCCCAATTTCCCACCTCCCTCTTGATCTTGGTTACATTGGCTTTGTTTGTACAGAAGCTTTTCAATTTAATGTAATCAAAATTATACATTTTGCATTTTATAATGCACTCTAATTTTTGTTTGGTCCTAAAATCTTCCCCTCTCCACAAGTCTGTCAGGTAAACTATTCCTTGCTTTCCCAAATTGCTTACAGTATCATCCCTTACACCTAGATCATGCACCCGTTTAGACTTGATTTTGGTATATGGTGTTAGATAGTGATCTATGCCCACTTTCTGCCATACTGTATTCCAGTTTTCCCAGCAGTTTCTGTCAAACAGTGCATTCTTATCCCCAAAACTGGGGTCTTTGGGTTTATCGAACAATAAATTACTATATTCATTAACTGATGCGTCTCCTGCGCCTAATCTATTCCATTGATCCACTACTCTACACCTCTGCCAGTACCAAGCAGTTTTGATGACTGCTGCTGTATAATACAGATTAAGGTCTGGCATAGCTAGTCCACCTTCTCCAGCATTTCTTTTCATTAATTCCCTTGATATTCTAGACCGTTTGTTTTTCCAAATAAATTTTGTTATTATTTTGTCTAACTCTACAAAGTAGTTTTTTGGTAAATTGATTGGAATGGCACTAAATATATAATTTAGTTTGGGTAAAATTGTCATTTTTATTATATTAGCTCGACCTAGCCACGAGCAATTGATATTTTTCCAACTATTTAGATCTGTTTTTATTTGTGTGAGAAGTGTTTTGTAGTTGTGATCATATAGATTCTGGGTTTGTTTTGGCAAGTAGATTCCAAAATATTTTATAATGTCTACAGTGACTTTAAATGGGATTTCTCTTTCTATCTCTTGTTGTTGACTTTCATTAGAGATGTACAGGAATGCTGAGGATTTATGTGGGTTTATTTTATATCCTGCAACTTTGCCAAATTTATTTATTGTTTCAAGTAGTTTTTTACTTGATTCTCTAGGATTCTCTAAGTATATCATCATATCATCTGCAAAGAGTGATAGCTTGGTTCGTTGGATTCTTTCAACCTCCATTTCCCCCTCTGGCTCTAAAACATCAGGGCAATTTTCCTTGAGAATTTCTTGAAGGATGATTTCTAAGTTCTTTCTTTGATCATGACTTTCAGGTAGTCCAATAATTTTTAAATTATCTCTCCTGGATCTATTTTCCAGATCAGTGGTTTTCTCCATGAGATATTTCACATTGCCTACTATTCTTTCATTTATTTGGATCTGTTTAACAGCATCTTGATTTCTCATAAGGTCACTAGCTTCCATTTGTTCCAATCTAATTCTGAAAGAATGATTCTCCTCAGTGAGCTTTTGAGATTCTTTTTCCATCTGGCAAATTCGGCTTTTTAAGGCATTCTTCTCCTCATTGCCTTTCTGAGCCTCTTTTGCCATTTGAGTTAGTCTATTCTTAAGGTGTTATTTTCCTCAGTCAGGCTGTTGACTGTCATTTCACACTTTTCTTGCATCTTTCTCACTTCTCTTCCCAATTTCCCCCCCACGTCTCTTATCTGCTTCTTAAGGTCCTCTATGGCCTGTAGCCAGCTTGTATTGTCATTTGGGGCTTTTGGTGCAGGAGTTCTGACCTCACAGTCCTCCTCCTGTTCCATGCTGTGATCCTCTTTGCCCCCAAAATAGGAGTCTAAAGTTGCATTTTTCTGTTTATTTTGTTTCCGTTGCCTAGGCGTATCGACAGTTAATTACTTGATTTTTGGACTTGTTGCCACAGTAGGACTCTGCCCCCAGACAGGAGAGCTTCCGTCCCAAACGTCGGGGTCTTCACAATTTCCGGAGGTTAGGTGGCCCCTGTAAAGCCTCCACCCACTCTGGCAAGCTGGATACCCACCCCAGACCTCCCTGCCAGACCACAATCCAGATCCAAGCAGGTTAAAGCAAGAGGGATTAACCCCCAGACTGATTGCTGGAGCTCTCTATAGTTCACAGACCAGGAGCTGGAGCTGCCACTGATGCTGCAAAATGGCCTCTTTGCTGCGTTTCCTCAGCAGCTTTTTGCCCCCAGGGGAGGAAGCCGACATGTTCCCCAAATACTGGTCCCAAAGTCCATAGGGAACTAACCTCTCACTTTGTCCTAGGCATGTCTGTGCTGATAATTCTGGAATCACCACAGATGCTGGTGTTCTGGGGTTCCTCCATCTGGCTGCTGGCCCGGCCGCCCTGGGGCTAAAACTGTGGCTCATGCAGGCCTGGGCTCGGCTCCCAGCTCACTGTGCTGCCCTATCTCAGAGCACTCCCTGCAGGGCTGCTGGGCTGTCCTTAGCAGGAGGTTAGCTTCTCTGTGTCGTTCTGTGGGTGCTGGGGCTCCAGAAGTTGTTCACATTCCCCTTTTACATTGTTTGGAAGTGGTGTGGGGCCGAGCGCCTTGGAAGTGCTGTTTCTACTCCGCCATCTTGGCTCTGTTCCTCCACCATTCCCACCTTGTGGGAAGGCTCAAGGAAGGCTCAGGATGGGGAAAGGTCTTAATCAAGGTCATATTGACCTGGAGTGTTTTTCCCTGGCTTGGGAGGAAGGAAGAACAGTGGAGTTTTTCCACACAGATGGAATTCATAACCTTAAGCAAAACATTATAAACCAACAATAACCAGAGGTAATTGTTAACCACCTCACAGCCTGAGGCAGCCTCTTGATTAAGCTCTATAATTAACAAAAGGTTGAAGTAGCTGTTTGGGCCTCAGCTGGGACTATTGTGACCTCCATGAAGGGCAGTTGCTGCCCATTGGTTAAGGACTTAGTTGATGGTATTGGGATGGGTACCTGAATGGTTACTGGAATGTTTTGCTTTGAAGCAGTGGAGTATTGTACAAAGAACACTGGTGCTGGAGTCAAGTCATTACTTATCTGTGTGACCTTGGGTGAGGGCCTGCCCATCTTTGGGCCTCAGTTTCCTTATCTGTAAAATGCAGAGGTTGGACTTGGTCTTTGTGGTCACTTCTAGGATCTAATGAGGCTGATGTTGTCAGTGGTGGGAGGGTGGGAGGGCTATGGGGAAGGGGAGAAAGTACAATCCTGGGTGGTGCTGTTGGCTCCCTCTAAACTTTCTTACCCTGGGAAAAAGTGTCTGGACCATGGTGACAACTGCCTACAAGATCACATAGAGATGGAATGTTAGAGCTAAGATTTGACCCCAGGGTGTCTGATTCTAGATCCAGGGCTCTTGTCACATACTGTGGTTTGACCTGAATTAAGAGAAGGTGTTAAACTCTTCTCTTTCTCCCCTCACTCAGTTCTTCCCCCAGACATCAGACTGGAAGAAGAGCAACTGATAATCCCTCCTTCTGATCTCACAAAGTTTTCTCTCATGCCCTGGGTCCTCTACATTTTCTCAGTCATCATAGGTGGCTCACCCACACTAGTACATGCTTTGGATCCATAACTTTATTTTAACCTCATCCATCCTTCTAAGGTGGGCAGGGCAAGGTTTACCATCTCTATTTTTACAGATGATTAAAATGAGGCTCTGAAAGTTAAAGTGTCAGTTTGGGTGGTCCTAAAGGAAAAAGAACTGCTTTGGGAGGCCATACTAGGAATGATTTCAAGTGATGGTGGCCATTGTTCAGCATATGTTGTAGGGCAGTGGGAAAGCCACAGAGCTGGGAGTAGAGAAGGCTGGCTGTGTGGTATGGGGATTAGAGCACTATTCCCTTTGTGACCCTAGACAAGTCATTGCCCTCTCCAGGTCACTTACACAGGGGCAGAGCCCTAGCTTTTCTCCAGGTCTCCTGACCCCCAGTCCAGATGTACTTCCCTTGGTTGAGGCATGATACAAAGATACCCTCCTTGGGTGATACTGCAAACATGACTATCCATCAGAAAGCTTGTTGAGCAGCTACTGTGCCGGGGAATGCCATAAGGGATACAGGGGACTTCCCTTCAGAATATTTGCAGTCTAATTGGAGGGACAAGGGACACATAGGCAAGTTTTCTCCCATTACACTCACTGAGAGAGATACTGTGGTGCATTCACTGTTATGTACCAAGGAAAAAGTCCTAGAGTCCTAGAACATAGACTGTAACAGTTGGAAAGGGTCCTTAGAACATGGCATGTCAAAGCTGAGGTTGTCTTTAGAACAGAGAATCTTAGAACCAGAAAGTGATTTAGAATAGGAAATGCCAGACTTGGGAGAGACTTTAGAGCTGGAAGAGATCTAGAATGGATTGTTAGATCTGGGAGGGGCCTTGGAACTGGGTTGGTGGGGGGTGGTTGGGTTGCATGGAACATAGAAGATCTTTTTTTTTTTTTTTTTTTGCTTTTTGGAGGGCAGTTGTGGTTAAGTGACTTGCCCAAGGTCAGATGGTTAGTTTTTTGTTAAGTGTCTGAGGCCCGATTTGAACTCAGATCCTTCTAACTCCAGGGCCGGTGCTCTATTCACTGCACCACCTAGCTGCCCCTGAACATAGAAAATCTTTAGATGGGACTTTAGAGATCAGATGATCTGCTTATACAAATATAGAAACTGAGGCCCAGAAAGAGGAAGTGTTTTCCTTCAAATCAGTCAAGAACAATTTATTTGTGTATAATTTAGTGAAGTAGTTGATGAAGCAAGACCAGAAGCCTGTTGTATCTTGGGCATTTGTGACGTTGATGTTGCTGGAGAGCAATGAAGGCTGGTTTCTGGCATCTAAATGCCCAGAGACTCTTCCAGCTAGGAGCAGAAGGCGGTATCATAGGACAGTTACTTGAACAGCAATCAGCATGGCAGATGGGAGAAAAGGAAGGGGAGGTGGATGGAAGAGGGGAAGGAAGTGATAAACCAGACACTTATTAGCTGTGTGCCCAGTGCCCAGTAATGGATCTTCCCAGACCCAACCTCAGGAGCCTCCTTTGTGTTCTAGGTCTTCGTGGCCTGATGCTGTCCGTCATGCTGGCCTCTCTCATGAGCTCCTTTACCTCCATCTTCAATAGTGCCAGCACTCTGTTCACCATGGACATCTACACCAAAATCCGGAAGAAAGCATCTGAGAAGGAACTTATGATAGCTGGAAGGTGAGACTGTCTGCTCCTCTCATAAATCTAGAAGGTCACAGAGTGTCAGAGCCAGGGGCCCCTTAGAACTGAAATTATCTGAGATGGGAAGGGCCTTACAACAGAATGTCAGAAATGAGAGGTGCCTTAGGACATGGAATGTCAGAACTTGGAAGGCCTTTGGAACAGAGGATGTCAGAGATGGGGGGGGGGGTGATCTTAGCACATACAAGGTCAGAAATTTTGGAACTGAGAGGGTCCTCAGAACATAGAGAGTTAGAGTTGGGAGAGAGCTTAGATTTAATCTGAAGTCCTTCCCAGTTGGGAAAGACTTCAGAACAATACTAAGTCAGGACCGGGATGTACTTTAGAATATTGGATAAATTTTCTTATGTTTCTGTGTATTTTTCATATCCAGCATTTTTATAATAATTTGTATTTTATAATGTTATTAATATTATAAAATATAAATCTAAATTTTATGATATTCCATTCATTCATGTACTGAAATTTGTTCATTCCCCAAATCAACGGGCATATCCTTTGTTTTTAGTTCTTTATTGATGCAGAAAGTTCTTCCATAGGACCACTCTTTCTGTCTTGCATCTCCTTGAAGTAAATGTTTAATTGTGGGACCTCTGCCACTTCTACTTTCTCAGTTTCAGTTTATCCATCTGTAAAATGAGGGAGTTGTACCAGATGATAACATGAGAGGTAGAAAAGCATGAGGCCAAGAACTCCCTCTGTGAAGGTTAATAGTTAAGTAGCTTAAGATTCTGTGCTTTGCCTCTACAGGCAATCAATGACTGGGCCTGGGTTCCTGCTAGAAAACATGGTTATTGGGGAAAGTCAAACACATTTTCATTTACTATTGGCATAGATGTCTTCCACAAAGGCAGAACATTCCATTCAATACAAATGATTAGCCTTGGGAATAGTCAGGAAAAGAGGCTGCTAATTCGGCGACTTGCTCATTCTTCTTTGCTGCCTATGTTAGGTACCTTTGTGCTTTTGGATACTTCTATGTGTTTTGGTCACTCCATTAAGTGGATTCAATCTCCTGATGTGTGTGGGCTGGTTTCTTTTGCAGAGTGTTCATCCTGGCACTAATTTTCATCAGCATTATCTGGGTCCCTGTCGTGCAGTCAGCTCAGAGTGGGCAGCTCTTTGACTATATCCAGTCGATCACCAGTTACCTGGGGCCACCCATTGCTGCTGTTTTCTTGCTCGCCATTTTCTGCAAGAGAGTCAATGAGCCGGTGTGTATAAGCCTTGGAAAAATGTCATTATACTTAGAAATTTAGAACTTCTTCCCCTGAAGCAGAATCTCTCCCAATACCAATGGGCTTTGTTTGTCAAAACTTTGACCTTCCCCAGAACTCTTAGCTATAGGCAACACTAAAGGACTAAGAAGCAGGATTCTTAGAGACTGTAAGTGAACCAACAAAAATCAGGGACTGGGTATTGTGTAAGGAAAGAGGCACAGACATGAGCTCTTGTCTTGGCTCTGTTATTTAATAGCTACCTGATCTTGGCCAAAATCACTTCCCTCTTGGCCTCAGGTTCCTCATCTGCAAAATCATCAAAATCATCTGCAAGATCATCCCTGCAGTCTACTTCATTTTTATGATCCTATGAATTCTCTGGGTTCTCCCACTTCAATGCCAAGTTGCTTTCCCTGTCCTCAGTTGGCAATCAACAAATACCCTGAAACTAATTTCATGGTGATCTTCTAAGGGACATTTTCAAATATCTATGAAAGTTCAATAAAGGAGATACCCAAATGACTGCAGTTAGGACTTAGAGCAAAGAAGTGTTGAATTTACAACTGTTACGTGCTTGGAGAGACAAAAGGGAAGTCATGGAATAAGTGTCATGGAATTAGTGTCATGGAATAAGACTTGAAGAGTCTTGAGAATACAGTCTTGAGGAGATAAGACATATACATAAAAAGCAGTATTCAACATAATAAGAATACATCTTTAAGATTTCAAAAGCATTTTCCTCACAACATCATAACAAGGAAATATAATTAATGGAGTCTATAAAATATAGATGCATGAGCTTAACTTTGATTCCTCACAAAGCTCTAGTATGGGTTGTTATAAGGATGGTTAGTGAATATTGAGAAAATCAAGCAGTTGTCACAAAGAGTCAGCATAGCTTCACCAAGAATAGGGTATGCTAAAATCACCTGATTTCCATTTTTGACAAGGTAACTACATTGACATAAACCCAGATACCAGTAAAAAACAGAAAAACTAGATCTGAATCAAGAGAATGTTGCAGATATGGTTTACCTAGTTTTAGCAAAGTGTGTGCCAAAATTCTCGCCATTTTTTTTGCGGAAAATATAGAGAGACATGGGCTAGAGATGATTACGATTAATAATGATCAGACAAGATAGTAGTCATTAACAGTTCAATGTCAACTCTAAAGGTGGTCTCCATTGGAGTGTCCCAAGGATCTGTGCTTTCTCCTGTATTTTTTTTTTTGGAGGGGGGAAGGTAGGGAAGTTGGGGGTTAAGTGACTTGTCCAAGGTCACATGGCTAGGATTTTTTTTGTGTATTAAGTGTCTGAGGCTGGAACTCAGGTCCTCCTGACTCCAGGGCCAATGGTCTATTCACCATGCCACTTACCTGCCCCCTTGCTTCTGTATTTTAAACATCGTTGTTAGTGATTACATAAGTGATCAGACAATTTGCTTATCAAATGTGAGATGTGTGAGTGATATAAAGTGGGAATGGATAGATAACAAGTTAGAGTCAGGATTCAAAAAGATTTTGACCACTAGAACTTTGGGCTACACATAATAGGATCAAATTTCATAGGGATAAAGTCAAAGCATGCAACAGAATCAATACATCAATTTCCCCACATACAGCTTAGGGCAGAGGGCAGATGTGGCATTTAGACATTTGCCTAAACCCCTCCCCCAACATCTGGGGGTTTAATGTACTTCAGGGTCAATACAAGTCAGTGTGTGATTTGGGAGCTCCTTAGTTAATACATTAACAATGTTAAATGAGGCCCAGTTCCCAGGAATAAGGAAGTGATAGTTCCATTGTATCTTGTCCTGGTCAGGTTATATCTACTAAATCCTTGGGACCATATTTTAGGAAAAAACAAACTTGGATTAGACAAAGAGTATACAGAGAGTAACCAGGATGTTAGCAGTCTCCTAGATCACATGACCGCCAGTTGAAGGAAATGGGGCTGCAGAGCCTGAAAAGAACCAGGGGAGTCATTTGTTGTTGAGTCCTTTTCAATGAATGGATGGATGTTACATAGACCGATTTAAGTTTGATGTAATAGAAAACCTTTCTGAAAATCATATACATCAAACAAGTCAAATGGTCTCCTTTGGAAGAGAGTGGAATTCTCCACACCAGAGAGTTTCAATCAAAGGCTGGACCATCCCTTATCAGGGATGTGTTAGGAGAGTCTTGCTCTGATAGTTTCCTCTAACTCTGAGATTTTGTGATGACAGACAGTACAAAGAGGATAATGGCAAAGTATCATACATAAATGGGGTAACTACACAGTTAGGGAGGTTGGGTGACTTATCTAGGGCCACCTGTCTAGTTAGTTTCCTCTGAGTTACCACTTGAGGCTAGATATTCTTCACCCAACACCACCATCACCCGTATAAGTTCATTTTCCCAGTGTAAGACATGCTTTATTTCTTTTCCCCCAAGGAATTTTCCATTTCATTAAGGATACAAGACAAATATATATCACAAAAAGTGAGGTAGATAGTAAATTGCCATTATTTCCCTTTTATAGATGAGGAAATCAAGGCCCAGAGTGGTTCCATGACTTGACTGAAGGCAGAATTCAAATCTGTCTTTTGACTTCAAGTCCAGTGCTTTATTCATGATCTCAAGAAGCATCCTCAACCTCAGAAACATGGATGACTTTGGAGAAGTGTCTACCTTCACAGTTAACATGCATTCTCTGTCCTTCTTTTGAAGGGTGCCTTTTGGGGCTTGAATGTAGGACACCTGATTGGACTGTCTCGAATGATTACAGAGTTTGTCTATGGATCGGGTAGCTGTATGGAGCCCAGCAACTGTCCCAGGATAATTTGTGGTGTTCATTACCTCTACTTTGCCATTATCCTCTTTGTAGTGTCTGTCATCACCATTTTAATCGTCTCTCTCTTGACAAAGCCCATCCCAGATGTGCATGTAAGTATTATCATTTTTGTATGAGTCTTCCATTTAGAGTTGCCCTCTTGTTTCTTGTTTTGCTTCTCCTCCACAAAGATCTGGGGAATCCATAAGAAACACACAATTTTACTGTCAATTTCCCAAGGAATTCCTAACCTTACTGTCAGATCCCTAAAGTTGAAGCATCAGCTTCCTGATTGTGAAACTTGAGTTCCATTTAGAGTGTCGGGGGTGACCTGATTGGCCATGATCCTGGGTTAATCCATTTCTACTTGATTTTTAAAAATACATTTCATTTATATCTTTTATTTTACATTGCCTAAATCTTCCCCTATATTACTTCTCCTCTCCTCCCTGAGAGCCATTAAATATATCAAAGAACCTTTTAAGGTAAAAAAGAATGAGGAAGAAAGAAAGGAAAAAGTCAATCAAACCAATAAACACTTTGAAATACCTGAAAACATATGTAGTGTTGTGCTTTCATATATCTTACATTCCTTCAAAGGAGTTGGGGATGTCTTCCCATCTTCCTTCTTTGGGGCCAAGGTTGTTCTTTGTAATTTGGCAACATTTATTTTTGATCTATTCTGCTTTTAAAGGAATGGTCAGGCATTAATGTCTTATGGCCTTAAATTTTGGAAGGAGCACCTACATAATGAGATCCCAGAACTTTTGGAGATTTGGGGTAGAGCCCTTAACATACTCAGACTGATTCTTCACATTAGCTCAATTCAATTCACCAAATATTTATTAAGTACATCTGTGCAATGTACTGTCCTAGGCACTGGGTATGTAGAGACAAAAAACTGAATAGCCCTTGTTCACTCAGGTATGGTACCAAGTGTTGGAGCAGGTCAATTAGGAGCCATAGTGGATAGAATTCTTGACTTGATGTCAGACATTTCCTAGCAATATGACCTTGGGGAAGTTATTTATTTATCCATCCACCTATCTATCCATGCATCCATCCATTCATTCATTTATTGCTTTTTTTGGACAGGGGAAGGCAGGGCAATTGGGGTTAAGTGACTTGCCCAATTGGGGAAGTTATTTAACCTGTTTTAACCTCAGTTTCTTCATCTGCAAAGTGGTTATAATAATGGCAGCTTCTTCCCAGGGTTGTTGTGAGTTATTTTATTTGATCCTTCCTCTTATTCTGCTGCAGGTTGAGATATCCCATTTAGTATGTATGTCATTCTCTCCCTGAACCAAATTCAATGAGAATGTGATTTTGCCTTTTTGCCTTCCTCTTCTTCCCCTCCCTTGCAACCACTTCCCCTTGCTTCTTCTACATGAGATAGTTTACCCTACCCTGTCTCTCCCCATCTCCTCTTGCCACTTTCCTCTCTCACCTCATAATTTCACCCCTTAAGTATCCTCCCTTTCCAACAAATTCAACCAATGCCCTCTATCCATGTATAACTGTAAACATATATACAAACATTCACATATGTATTCATATGACCATACACCCTTCTTCCATTATTTTCATACTGAGAAAGATTTCATCAGTCACAGTTATTGTTTTTCCATATAGGGATGTAAATAGTTCAACTTTGATAAGTTCCTTTTGATTTCTTTTCCCTGATTACCTTCTCAGGCATCTCTTGCTTCTTGTGTCTGAATGTCAAATTTTCTATTCAACTCTGGTTTTTTCCTCAAGAATGCTTGAAAGTCCTCTATTCCAGTGGATGACCATATTTTCCCTGGAAATAAGATACTCAGTTTTTCTGGACAGGTGACCCTTGGCTTCAATCCCAGCTCTTTTGCCCTCTGGAATATCACATTCCATGCCCTTCGATCCCTCAGTGTAGAAGCTGCCAGGTCCTGTGCTATTCTGATTGTGTTTCTGCAATATTGAAATTGTTTCTTCCTGGCTGCTTGTAGTATTTTCTCCTTGATTTGGGAGTTCTGGAACCTGGCTATAATATTCCTAGGAGTTTTCTTTTTGGGATCTTTTTCAGGAGGTGATTGGTGGATTCTTTCAACCTCTATTTTGCCCTCTGGATCTAAAATATCAGGGCAATTTTCCTTGAGAATTTCTTGAAGGGTGATTTCTAGGTTCTTTCTTTGATAATGGCTTTCAGGTAGTCCAATAATTTTAAATTGTCTCTCCTGGATCTATTTTCCAGGTCAGTGGTTTTTCCCATGAGATATTTCACATTGCCTTCTAATCTTTCATTTAACAGTGTCTTGATTTCTCATAAAGTCATTAGCTTCCATTTGCTCCAGTCTAACTCTGAAGGAATGAATCTCCTCAGTGAGCTTTTGAGATTCTTTTTCCATCTGGCAAATTCGACTTTTTAAGGCATTCTTCTCCTCATTGGGCCTCCTTTACCATTTGAGTTAGTCTATTTTTTAAGTTGTGTTTTCCTCAGTCAGGCTGTTGACCCTCATTTCATAGTTTTCCTGCATCCTTCTCATTTCTCTTCCCAATTTTTCCTCCACTTCTCTTATTTGATTTTTAAATTCCTTCTTAAGGTCCTCTATGGCCTGCAACCCGCTCATGTTTTCCCCTGGGGCTTTTGGAGCAGGACTTCTGACCTCACAGCCCTCCTCTGGCTCTATGCTTCGATTGTCTTTGCCCCCAAAGTAGGAGTCTAAGGTTGCATTTTTCTGTTTAATTTGTTTCCTTTGCCTTGGCATGTTGCCACTTAATTACTTGACTTTTGCGCTTGTTGCCACAGTCTGGCCTGGCGCCAGACGGGAACTTTCATCCCGAATGTGTGTGTGTGTGGGCAACTTCTGTTTCTGGCAAGCTGGAAACCCACCCATGACCTCCACCCCAGGTCACAATCCAGATCCAGGGAGGTTAAAGCAACAGTGATTACCCCCCAAGACTGATCGATGGATCTCCCTACAATTCACAGGCCAGGAGCTGGAGCTGCCTCTGAAAACTACAAAATGGCGTGCCTCCTCAGCAGCTTCTAGCTCCCAGGGGAGGAAGCCAACGCATTCCCCAAATACTGGTCCCAAAGTCCATAGGGCACTAAGCTCTCACTTTGTCCTAGGCATGTCTATGTTGATAATTCTGGAATCGCCACAGCTGCTGGTGTTCTGGGGTCCCTCCAGCCGGCTTCTGGCCCTGCCGCCCTGGGGCTAAAACCACGACTCAGGCGGACCTGTGCTCGACTCCCCATGCACTATGTGCTGCGCTGCTGGCGCATCTGTCCTCAACTGTGCAGTCAGCAGTATTATTTGTTTTCCTTGACTAATCTGCTTCTGGTTCCCTCATCCCCTCAGCTTTACCGCCTATGTTGGAGTTTGAGGGACAGCAAGGAAGAGCGCATCGATTTGGATGCAGGTGATGAGAAGGAAGTCCCAGATGCTTCTGAAGACAAGTTGGAAATAGGTGAGTTAGGACTCCAATCCTTTTTATAGAACTTAAATTATTTCTTTCTGCAGTGATTGTAAGACGACACTTTCTGTGTGGTTCAGGATGGATTGGAATGTGGGGCCAGAATCAGAGCAGAAGTAGAATCAAAAACATGTTGCTATAGGTATGCAGTCATAGTCCTTCCCACCCTCTTTATATTTTTTAGTTAGGAAGAGGGACGTGGATTCTAGCGCCATTGACTGCTGTATATTCTGCCATATTCCTGCTAAAATTGTTCCTCACCCATGGGCCTCAGTTCTCTCCTCTGTGAAATGAGTTTGGATAATATGGTCTTTTAGTGTATCAGAAAGAACCTTGGACTAGGAGTTGGAGGACTAGACTTGAACTTACTACTTTTGTGAGTTTATCTCTTTGGATCTCAACTTCCCTATCTGTAAAATTAACAGGGAACAATGGGGGGAAACACCAGATGATCCCTAAAGTTCCTTTCAGTGCTGAAATATATGAGCCTATAGTCATTCCCTTGCAATATCCAATGGTTATGAAGGCCAGAGGATGCTAGTATGTCTTTAGGAACTGTCCGTGGTTCTGAAACAATATAACTGGTCTTCCCAGAGCAGGTCAGTCATTGTATGTAGAAATGTCCAGCAATTCTTAGTGATAAAAGAGCCCATTAATTGCTCTGCTTGCTTACATGGCTACTGACAAATATCACCCTCAGAATGGAGGGGAGGAATAAAAGACAGTGAACTATGTAAAGCAACTGCCAGTATATCTTCCGAAAGAAACTTGCTACCTATTTCTGCAGTATATGTTAAATAAATCAATAAATAATAAAATGATCACAATTCATAATTGATGCATTTTAACCCACATTTTAATTATTTATTTAATATCATATTTCCCACCAATTACAGGTAAAACACTGATTTTCAAATGTCCCCCTCTCCTCCATCATTAAGAAAGAAAATAATTTTATATAGGTTATAGATGTGTAGTCAGGCAAAGCATATTTCCATATTAATGGTGTTGTGAAAGGAAACACAGATAACCCCTCACCCCCCAAGAAAAATGAGTGAAAAGAGTATCCTCTGATCTGTATTCAGACGTCACTAGTTCTTCCTCTGCATGTAGATAGTATTTTTTTAATTATATGTCCCTAAGAATTGTCCTGGATCATTTTATTGCTTATAATAGCTAAGTCATTCACAACTTATCATCATGCAATATTGCTGTTTCTGTATACTATGTTCTCCTGGTTCTGCTCACAGCATTTTCCACTGTTTCATGTAAGCCTTTCCATGCTTTTTTGAAACCATTCTGTTCATCATTTATTATAGCACAATAGGATCCCATTGCAATCATATACAGCAACTTGTTCAGGCATTTCCTGAGGCATACTGAATTCCAATTCTTTGCCACCACAAAAAGAACTGCTATAAATATTTTTGTTCATGTAAACCTTTCCCTTTTTGTTTTCATCTCTTTGGGATAGTTATGAATTTTAATAGGTATATTGGTCCCAGAATGGACCTTGAAGACCCTTAATTTAACCCCCTCATGAATCTCAGAAAGGTCATAGATTTTAGAGTTGGGAAAGAGCTTGGAAAAGAAATGTGCTTGGGATCACAGATGAAGTAAGTAGTAAGGCAGGATTTGAACTCAGGTCCTCAATCTAAACTCATCACTGTTTTTACCATGCCATCAGAGCCTCTGATGGGAGGAAGGACTTAACTTTGTCATCATTACCATTCATAATGATACAATAGTGCTAGATATTACTGATATTAAGCCCTTACATTCATCAAGTGTTATATAACTTATAAAAGCACTTCCATACCCATTCATTCGCATGATCTTTAAAATGGCCCATGAGGTACAATGAATATACCGCTCATTTTCCAGATGAGAAAAGGAGGCCCCGACAGGGGGAGAAGTTATTACCAGTTTATTAGTGAGAGATTAGAGACTAGAATCCTAGACCCCTGATTTCTACTGTAGGACTGACTCAGTTCTGTGGCTTGACTCATCCTTTCTGGAGAAGCAAAGTGTAGACAAAGAGACCTAAAGGAGAAAATCTGATTCTTGAGGTGCCAAGACCAAGTCTGTTGACTTGGAACGAAGTTCAGACCTAGAAGCACTTTATGCTCTCAGTGAGATATCATTGGAAGATCAGACCCAAAATTTAATAGCAAGTTGTCCCCGTTGCTGTGGCTATAGATTATCTCTGTATCCTAGTGCATTTGTTAGGAGCACCTGTCTCAGTTATGATTAGATGACCTGACAGCCCTTCAGTCTGGGCATTTGAGGGGTGTCTATCAATGTATGCATGCATCTATGAGTTTGTTAAGTGTCTACCCTGTGAATTTGTTAAGTATCTAGCCTGTGAAAGGTCCCCAAAATTTTAAAACGCAAAAAAGAAAACAGTTCCTACTGTCAAGGAGCTTGCATTCTATGAGAGAGGTGGAATAATAACAAATACAGCTGGCAATTCTATAGTACTTTAACACTTTACAGATCTCATTTGATCCTCACAGCAACCCTGTGAGATAGGTTTGTTATTATTCTTATTTCTTATACAAGGAAACTGAGGCTGAGAGCTCAAGTGACTTTCTCATGGTGACACAGCTAACAATACAAATACAGTCTCATTTAAGGAACCAGTGAGGAGTGATTAGTATCACAAGTGAGCTTATACATGTATTTTAGAAAGGTTTTTTTAAGAAAACCCCAACTTTCCTCTTGTTATAAATTCATCACCCTGAGACTCTTTTAGAAACTGTTCTGGGAGCCCAGCAGTCTGGTTTCAGAACCACGTACAGCTTCCTGGGCACCTTTAAGTTTCTCCTGGATTTATAACCAATTTTGCCAACATTTCACAAAGTAGTTGAGTAAATCCTAGGCTCACAGGTTTTATTGTTGAAGGGGTCCTTTTGGACCCTCTAGGCTGGGGAAATCTCTTCACATATAGCCACATCCTTCCTCTTCATCTTGGAAGAAACTTTCAGAGCTTTTATTCCATTATAATAGCCTTTGAGACCTCCAGGTCCCAGTGTACTATAGTAATAAGGCATTAGTGGAAAAATAAAGAAGTAATTGGCACTTACTTCTAGGGGAGAATTAGGTCATGAAGGGGTCATCCTTGGCATCAGGACAACTTATGTTCATGCCTCGCCTCTATGTCATGCTGGTGTTGTGAACCTTGGCAATCACTTAACATCTCTGTCCCTCAGGCAAGTTTCTAAGGCCCTAAGTTGCAGGACATGTGGCTAAATATTTATTGGTAGAGGGCATTTCCTCACTGGAGGATCACTACATGAATGAAATCATGCATCTGGAAACAAAGAGAAAAATTCCTAAACCATTTGCAAAGTTCTTTATGACTGCAAATACCATATCACATGAGTATTTGAATTGGAGTCAAGAGAACTGGGTTTCAAATCCTTCCACTCCCTTTTATAATTTGTGTCATTATGGGCAAGTTGAGCCTCGGTTTCCTTATTTGCCAAATGGGCATAGTAATATCTACTTCACTAGATACCGTTAGCATAGAGTGAAAAAATATGTAAAGCACTTTGAAAGCCTTAAAACTTGGAAGAAATGTTGGCTCTCATTTTTTTCTCAAGAAGTGTAAGTATCATTACTCATACTGTAGCCCAAGGGTCCTGGCCCAAAGGCTCAGGCTCTTTCCACTCCTTTGTGCTGATCTTAGTGCTGACAATTTGGACATATTTTTGAAAATATTTTATATCATTTCTATTTCTGTAAACAAATATGGAGAAAGTCATCTTTGGGACAGCTGGTAACCAGTGGGAAAGCTTCCCTCTTAATAGGAGACTGTCTTTCTCTTTGCTCTTTTCAGGTTCCCCCACCCCGAAAGTCCCATAATTCTCTTGTGCTTCTTTGACACAGAAACCCCTCAAGAAGATAAGAGCTGCTTGAGGAAGACCTATGAATTGTTCTGTGGACTGGAGCAGCAGCAGGAGGCGCCCAAGCTGACCAAGGAGGAGGAGGCTGCCCTCAAGATGAAACTGACAGACACATCAGAGGAGCCTTTATGGAGAAATGTTGTCAACATCAATGGCATCATCCTCTTGGCTGTGGCTGTCTTCTGTCATGCTTACTTTGCATAGATTCAGGTGGTCCTCTGCTACAAACCAGGTTCCTGAAGGCCAGTCTCTCATCCTTTCTCCACCACTGGATTCCATGCTGCAATGTCATGGGAGAGAGAAATACAGTTGCTAAGTATAACTAAGAATATGAGTGTGCATATGTATAATTAGAGCCTATAGAAATGAAAAAAATTTCTATTTGTTCCATTATGTTTGAAGCCAAGTGAAGAAAGGTGCATATACCAAAGCTTCCTAAAGCAAGGGGGAAAGACCACATTGGTTTTCCTGGGGATTCATTCCAAATCAATTTAGTGGAACTAACATTTATAAAGCACCTACCATTGTGCGAGGTGTGGGGAAGATCAAAATCAAAATGAAAGAGTCTCTGAGGATGTGCAGACTTAGAGACTATGGTTGTCATGAGATCAGCTGCATTTTGGCTTCATGTAGTTTCACCATAGAAACCTTGATTTGGTAAAATGAAGTCACTAGAATTGTGGTTGTTTTTTTGGCTGGTGATTCCTTTCCTCCAGAGATCCACTCATGGCATGCTGTCCTTTAACTTAGACCCTAGGAATCAGAGAAAGCATGTGTGATAACTGTCAGAAGAGTTGGGGTAGTTGGTGGCCCTGAGACTCAGAATCCAGAGGCATAGGTTGGTGTCATCGTTCTATACTTTCTGGGTTACTCTGAGAAAGTTCTTCCCCCTTTCTGAGTCTCAGTTTCCCAATCTGTAAAATGTGGGCATTGGACTAGTGTCTTTCCTGGGAAAACCCTAACAATTAGAAGGGGAACGGGCTATCTTTGTAACTGACAAATTGCTCCTTCTTGGAGATATTCAAGCAAGGGGGAGACAACCACTCATTAGTCTTATTATTATGGGAATCCCTTTCTCATGTGGGTGGAGTAGGTGGTCACTGAGGTCCCTTCCACCTCTTAAATTCTCTGATTCTTTGACTTGACAGTCTCTGAAAGTTCCTTCCATTTCCTACAGTCTAGTGCAAAGGAAAGAACAGTATTTAAATCCCACCTCTGGCACTGCCTGCCTATGCGACCACCCTTCCTTACTGTTTCTCTTTATTTGTCATGAATCCACTTTTTGTACTTGTCACATATTCTGGAGATTGTATATCTGTTGTCCATGAAATAAAATGTTTTTGGACATTTTTGAACTTGGTTCACTGCATCAGCCAAACATGTAACAGAACTGGAGCCTATATTTAAATTTTTAAAAAATTTTATTATTTAATTACATTTATTATTTTGTATCTATATATTATCAATTATGTGATATAATAATTATATTACATAATTATATATCATAATTATGTCTATTTTAAAAATAATCACAGAGTCCCTTTTGAGAGACGAGTAAGTATATTAAATGTTGGAGTAAGAATCAGGAAGAGTCAAGTTTGAATTCCTTCTCTGACACTTAGTAACCATGTGACCATAAGCAAATCACTTAACCTTTATGAATATCTGTTTTCTGCTCTCTAAAACTAGTATAATAATACCCCTTATGCTCTTCTGTAGGATAGAGAGTTCACTAATAGTGTGTGTGAGTGAAGGTAAATTTCAACTGTAGTAGCTCCTAAGACACCAGATGTGTATCCTCATTTCATATACCTCAAGTAATGATTACATTTGAGATCTCTTTCCTACAACATGAGGAAAAAGCTTTTTGACTCACCTTAGTATTCATTCCAAGTCACAACTTATTCAAGACTTCAGTATGGGGAAGAAGAGAAAAACAGAATTCCAGGGATCCATAGGTATCTTCCAGGGATAAACTCTCAATAGACCATCAGATATTTAAATTACAAATATTCAGTGATGGCTTACAGTTCATTTCTTCTTATAGACTTAGGCTGCCTCAACTTCAAGAATAATGAACTGTGGAGTTTTCACAGTGGAGTAGCAATGGCTATATTGGTGGAAATGAGAAAAGAACACATTCTTCATGGTGACTGGCACAGCACAGATGTTTAATAAATGCTTGTTGATTGATTCTTGGAATACACTAAGCAGAAGGTTGAACCCCATTCATCTGATTCATAAACATTTATCAAAATTCTAAATATTTGGTATATTTCTCTTCAAAATTTAAAGTATGAATTTCCACATAATGAAGTATGTTTCTGTTTGGCAAGTGGGACCAGGAAAAGACTTATTGAATCACTTCATCATTCTCACAGAATAGTGTTATCAATACTTTACAACCAATTCCACATGGATTTTACTGCCTCAGAAACTTCAGTCATGGCAGCACAAAACAGAAAACAGAAAACACAACAGCACAAAAACAACTTTATTGATTGAATATGAGAGGTGAGAGGGAATAGTTGATGACTCCTAAGTTGGGAACCTGACTAAGTAGGAGGATGGTGGTACTCTCAATAATGCTTCAGGAACTTATTACCTATGTGACCTTGCATAAGTCTTTTACCTTCTCTGGACTTTAGTTTCTTCATCTGCAAAACAAGTGAATCAGGCTCAACAACCGCTAAAGTCCTTTCTAATTCTAAAGCTGTTGTTCTGTAATCAATGATTGCTTTGTTGTATTCCATACTTTGCTCTTCCCTATTCTCAAGTCTTCCCTCATTCAACACAATGAGAATGAGGTACAGGGCTTCTGGGAGCCAAGGTGGTGGAGTAAGCAGTAAGTTATTCTCACTCTCCTTTACTGACCTTGAAAACCCCCCAAAATGCCACCCCAGGAACAATCCTGAAACAGTGGGGCCAACAGAAAGATAGGGTGGAGCAGTTTTTTAACTCTGAAGTGTAGGGGAATTAATAGGAAAGGTCCCCTTTCTGTGGCTGAAGGGGACCAGTACAGGACAGGAGGTGACCAGGCAAGCCAACACAAGCCCCACATCAGCAAACCAGTAGGAGATCTTGAGCCCCAGGGTAGGGAATCCAGAAAGTGCCAACACCAGTACTCCCCACTTGCCTTCACACAGCCAAAGGAACTGGCAGTCACCAGTGCAGAGAACCACCACTTGTGCCCAAGACAGGTGTTCAACAGTGGCTGGGTCTGCCCATGCTCTAGTGCAGCTCTCATGGAGGATACCTCCATTGGTCAGACCACTCCTCCCTTACACCTCATGCTTTGAACTTCAGTGTAACCCTAGGAAAATGCAGAAAGATTTCACCTGGCCTTGCCACACACCCACCAGCTCCAGGTCAGCACTACAGCATTATATAGCTTTCAGCTGCCTGAACCAGAGGTCCCGGCACACAAAGCCAATAAACAGGCCTCTACCCCCAACACAAGAAGTGTGGCACAGAGGCTCCCTTGTCCCAAAAGCGGAGATCCACTTTAAAAGCCAGGAAAAAGGCAAGCACAATGAGCAAAAAACAACTTAGAAAAGAAAAGGCCTTAGATTCTTACTATGGGGACAGGGGAGATCAGAATGAGAATTATGAAGAAGGCAGCATTATCACTATACCCACAACTGAAACCTCAAAGTGGAATATGAACTGGTTTCAAGTCCAAAGAGCCTTCTTGCACGAACTTAAGAAGCATTTTCAAAGTCAAATTAGAGAGGTAGAAGAAAAATAGAACAATTCCTTTAAAAATACAATTGACAAAATGAAAAAAAATTCACTGAAGGAAACAATTCCTTAAAAATTAGAATTGGGCAAGCAGAAGCTAATGACTCTATGAAGCATCAAGAATCAGTCAAACAATATCAAAAGAATGAAAAAAAATTCGAAGAAAATGTAAAATATCTACAACTGACCTCGAAAATAGATCCAGGAGAGATGATTTAAGAATTATTGGTCTACTGGAAAGCCATGATGAAGAAGAGAGGGGAAGAGAGAAGGGAGACAGTATTTTCCAAGAAATCATGAAGGAAAACTGACCTGAGCTCCTAGAACCAGAATGTAAAATATCCATCCAAAGAATCCACTAATTACCTCTTGCAAGAGATCCCAAACTGAAAATGCCAAGGAATATTGTAGCCAAATCCCAGACTTATCAAATCAAGGAGAAATATTGTAAGCAGCCAGAAAAAAAACAATTCAAATTATCATGGAACTACAGTCAGGATTATTCAGGATCTTGCAACTTCTACATTAAAAGATCAGAGAGCTTGGAATATGATATCCTGTAAGGCAAAAAGAACTTGGATTACAACCAAGAACCAACTACCCAGAAAGACTGAACATAATCTTTCAGGCAAAGAGATGGATATTCAATGAAATAGGGGGCTTCCTAACCTTTCTGATGAAAAGACCAGAGTTCAATGGAAAATTTGATCTTCAAATACAAGACTCAAGAGAGGCACAAAAAGGTAAACAGAAAATAAAAAGAAACCATGTTGTTCAATAAGGGCAAACCGTTCCCTCCATGGGAAGATGATACTTATGAATCTTGAGAATTGTAATTTTAAGAGATTTAAAGGAATATACATAGACAGAGGGTGCAGGTATAAAGTAACTGATGTGATGATAAAAAACCTAGTTAAGGGGTGAAAAGGGATTGTAATGGGAGAAGAGAAAAGGAGGAGGCAGAGAAGGATAAATTAGATCACATGAAGAGGCACAAAAACATAGTAGAGGGAAAGAAGGGAGGGAGATGAATATTGTTTGAACTTTACTCTCATTGTATTTGGTTCAAGGAGGGAATAGCATTCTCAGGTATAGAAATCTAACTTGCCCAACAGGTAGTAGGAGGGGAAAAGGGAAAGAAAAGGTTAGAAGAGGAGGAAGAAATAGTAAGGGAAAAGGGAAAGATAAGGAAGGGTGGTTGATAGAAGGGGGGAAGACTGAGGGAGGTAGTGGTCAAAAGTAAAACTCTTTTGAGGAGGGGAAGAGAAAAGGGATAAATAAAACCATAAATGAGGGGGAAATAGGATGGAGAGAAAGACACAGATAGTAATTATAACTGTGAATGTGAATGGGATGAACTCTTCCATAAAACAGAAGCAGATAGCAGAATGGATTAAAAACCATAATCCTACAATATATCGCTCACAAGAAACATTTGAAGCAGAGAGATACACAAGTAAAGGTAAGGATACCCAACATACACAAAGTAAAGGTAAAAGGCTGGAGGAGAATATATTATACTTCAACTGAAGTAAAAAAAAAATAAAAGCAAGGCTAGCAATCCTAATCTCAAAGAAATCAAAAGGAAAAATAGATTTAATTAAAAGAGGTAAGAAAAAAAGCTAAATCCTGCTAAAAGATAACATAGACAATGAAGTAATACCATTAATAAATATATATGGACCAAGTGGCCTAGCATCCAAATTCTTAGAGGAGAAGTTAAGGGAGTTATAGGAAGAAATTGACAGCAAAACTATACTAGTGTGAGGCCTCAAGCACTCCCTCTATGAACTTGATAAATCTAACCTCAAAATAAGCAAGAAAGAAGTTAAGGAGGTGAATACAATTTTGGGAAAGGTAGATATGTTAGATCTTTGGAGAAAATGGAATGGAGATACAAAGGAACATATCTTTTTATCAGTGGTACATGGCACCTACACAAAAATTGACCATGTACTAAGGCCATAAAAACCTCACAATCCAATGCAGAGAGGCAGAAATATTAAATTCATCCTTTTGAGATCATGATGCAATAAAACTTATAAGTAATAAAGGGCCATGAAAAGATAGACTAAAAATTAAATGGAAACTAAATAACATAATCCTAAAGAATGAGTGGGTCAAACAACAACTCATAGAAACAATCAATAACTTCATTAATGAGAATGACAATAATGAGATAGCACATCAAAACTTATGGGATGCAGTGAAAGTGGTTCTTAGGGGAAGTTATATATCTCTGAGTGCTTACAAGCATAAAATAGAAAAAGAGGAGATCAATGAATTGGGCATGCAACTATAAAAGCTAGAAAAAGGACAAATTAAAAATCCTCAATTAAATACCAAATTAGAAATACTGAAAACAAAAGGAGAAATAAATAAAACTGAAATTGAGAAAATTATTGAATCGAAGACTTTCAAGTATTCCTGAAGAAAAAACCAGAGTTGAATAGAAAATGTGACATTCAGATACAAGAAACAAGAGAAGCATGAGAAGGTAAACAGGGAAAAGAAATCATAAGGAACTTATCAGAGTTGAACTAGTTACATTCCTACATGGAAAAATGATAATCGTAACTGATACTTTTCTCAGTATAATAATAGTTGAAGGGAATAGAAGGTGTATGAATACATATGTGAATGTGTGTATATATGTTGACAGGTATATATAGATAGAGGGCACAGGACCAATTTAATAGGAAGGTATGATACTTAAAAGGTGAAATTAAGAGGTCAGAGAGGAATATAATGAGAGGAGACTGGGAGAGACAAAATGGGGTAAACTATCTCTTATAAAAGAGGCAAGGGAAAATAGTTACAATGGAGGGCAAGAACAGAAAGGAAGAAGGAATGGGTCAACCTTATTGGTATTGAATTTGGTTCAGGGAGGGAATGACACACACACTAAATAGGGTATCTCATCCTACAGGAGAGTAGGGCGGAAGGGGAGGAAAGAGGGGATGCTGGAAGGGAGGGCAGTTTGGGCGGGGGGAGGGAACTTGGAAGCACCCAATTTTGTAAAGGGACAGTACGAAAGTAGAGAATAGAACAAGTGGGAGGTGGGATAGGAGGCAGGGAAATATTATCAATCTTTTTTAATATATCCATTATAGTAATGTTTGGCATTAGCTACACACATTAGCTTCACCTATATTGAATTTCTTATCTTCCCAATGGGGGTGGGTGACAAAGGAGGAAAGTAATGAATCTGGAATTCAAAGTTTTAAAACCAAATATTTAAAATATTATGGGGCAAGGTAAGCCCCTCTGTGTGGAATAAGATTATACAAACCAAGGCCCCAACTCAATATGACCTTTCTATTACCCTGAGTTGTTTGGGAACAGGGATCCTGAGTACTTGAGGGCTCCTCCTCTCCTGGGACCCTGGCCAGGTCCTTGAGAAGAGATATGATAAGTGCCCAACTCCTGGAAGTAGCCACTCCAAGGAAACATCGCTCTTGAGGGGGGCCTTGGAGGGACTGGCCTCCCTCCTTGGCCTCACACAAGATACTGATGCTTGCTAAAAAAACACCTGGAAGTATGCCTTCTTTGTTCTCAGCACTACTTAACCTGTAAGATTCAGACCCCAAGTTGGAATCTCACCCATGGAGAGGACCTCTGCCTGGGACCTGCCCGTGCGGGACCCTGATGGCTGTACCTGGGATTCCCCAGCTTGTGTGGTCAGGTTTTAGTGCTTCCCCACAATGGTGATGCTTGTAAATATGTAAATATATATATATTTATATATATATATACATATATATCATATATATATATCATATATACATATATGTGTGTGTGTGTGTGTATATATCTTCACTATTAATCAAAGTTGTTCTTATTCTGCTATCTTTAAGGCTCTTATTCTGTTATCTCTGGTTTCTTTCTCACTTGCCTATATACATACATACATATATATATTCTGAATAAACATTCTAAAGAAATTGCCTTGTGTGTTTCTTGGGGTGCCCAGCATTCTGTTTATGCCAATTCTGAACTTCCTTAATTGTACATTATGGTGTCACGAACAGGATTCGCAGGTCAGAATGCCATCCTTCAAGTAATCCGCTGTGGAAAGACTGAAATTGAGTGGTTATTGTTATTGAATTTGAGATTGGCACTGATTATAGTAGAAAATATAGGCTATTGTAATTTGTTATCATTTTAAGAACCAAAGAAAGCAGTTAGAATTTTAGCCCAGTATGTTTTAAAATGACCTGATTATAATATGGGAAAAGCAAACTTCTTGTAAACTTTTTGCAAAATATGAATGTGAATGGGTAATTGGAATAGTAAGGAAAGAAATAAATTTATGGATATATTTCCTTTCTGAGGACCAAATGTATTAGAACATAGAAATATATAGTTACATGATCAGAAGGAACATATTGTTATTTGGCTTTAAGAAAGTTATTCACTGTATGTCCTCCTTCCACCCCCCCCCCCAAAGTTTTATTTTACCTTAGTTTGCTGTTCAGTAAGGGGATGGTGATGGAATCCACATCCTAGGGATTTTTATGGGACTGATATAATTGTAACGGTGCTTGGTACAATGCCTGGTACAAAACAACAGGGCTATTTGAGTGTGAACTGTGTCAGCTAAAATGAATTGTTTCATGTTTGTTCATCTTATGTGGAATTTTCCTTAAGTATGAATTTTATGCCAATGTTAATGGGATGAATAGTTTTCTGTGCAAAACAATTTATTTATTTTAGTAACTGCTTTATTAACTTCTGGTTTACATCATTTCCACCAGATTTTGAGTTACAATTTTTTCCCCATTTTTTCCCTACCCACCACCCCAGAATAGCAGTCCCACTAGATATCCCCTCATCCAAGCTGCTCTCTCCCATATCTTCTCCCATACCCCCTTCAACTTTGCCATTAGGGCAAGATGAAACTCTGTGCCCCAATGCCTGCACATCTTATCTCCCAATTACATGCAAAATAGTATTAGTAAGAGTATTTATATACATTTGAAACATTTAATTTTAAAACTTCTAATTTCAGATCCATTTCCTTCCTCCCTTGTTACCCACTCCCTCTGGGAAGATAAGCAATTCCGTATGTGTTGTACATGTATACCTATGCAAAACATTACCATAGTAGATATATTGTAAAAGACTGCTTATATTTCCCTCCCACCCATCCCACCCCTCACCTGGTCCATTCCCTACTTTGATCCTGTCCCTCTTCCAAAGTGGGTACTTGCAACCTTCCCTCCCCCTAGAATGCCCTCCCCTCCATCATCCTGCCTCTCATTCCCCTTCCCCCTACTCTCCTGCAGGGTGAGATATCCCATTTAGTATGTATGTGATTCTCTCCCTGAGCCAAATTTAATGAGAATATGGTTTTGCCTTTTTGCCTTCCTGTTCTTCCCCTCCCCTGAAACGACTTCCCCTTGCCTCTTCTACATGAGATAGTTTACCCTACCCTGTCTCTCCCCATCTCCTCTTGCCACATTCCTCTATCACCTCATAACTTCACCCCTTAAGTATCATCCCTTCCCACCAAATTCAACCTGTGCCCTCTATCCATGTATACCTGTAAACATATATACACACATTCACATATGTATTCATATGCCCATATACCCTTCTTGAATTATTTTCATAATGAGGAAGGTTCCATCAGACACAGTTATTGTTTTTCCATGTAGGAATGTAAATAGTTCAACTTTGATAAGTTCATAGTGATTTCTTTTCCCTGATTACCTTCTCAAGCATCTCTTCCTTCTTGTGTTTGAATGTTAGTTTTTCTATTCAACTCTAGTTTTTTCCTCAAGAATGCTTGAAAGTCCTCTATTCCACTGAGTGACCATATGTTCCCCTGAAACAAGATACTCAGTTTTGCTGGGTAGGTGATTCTTGGTTTTAATCCCAGCTCTTTTGCCCTCTGGAATATCATATTCCATGCCCTTCAATCCCTCAGTGAAGAAGCTTCCAGGTCCTGTGTTATTCTGATTGTGTTCCCACAATATTGAAATTGTTTCTTCCTGGCTGCTTGTAGTATTTTCTCCTTGATCTGGGAGTTCTGGAATCTGGCTATAATATTCCTAGGAGTTTTCTTTTTGGGACCTTTTTCAGGAGGTGATTTATGGATTCTTTCAGCCTCTGTTTCTCCCTCTGGGTTTAAAACATCAGGGCAATTTTCCTTGAGAATTTCTTGAAGGATGCTTTCTAGGTTCTCTCTTTGATCATGGCTTTCAGGTAGTCCAATAATTTTTAAATTATCTCTCCTGGATCTATTTTCCAGGTCAGTGGTTTTTCCCATGAGATATTTCACATTGCCTTTTATTCTTTCATTTGTTTGGATCTGTTTGACAGCATCTTGATTTCTCATAAGGTCACTAGCTTCCATTTGCTCCAGTCTAACTCTGAAGGAATGAATCTCCTCAGTGAGCTTTTGAGATTCTTTTTCCATCTGGCAAATTTGGCTTTTTAAGGCATTCTTCTCCTCATTTCCCTTTTGAGCCTCCTTTGCCATTTGAGTTAGTCTATTTTTAAGGTGTTATTTTTGTCAGTCAGGCTGTTGACTGTCATTTCATACTTTTCTTGCATCTTTCTCATTTCTCTTCCAAATTCCCCCCCACTTCTCTTATCTGCTCCTTAAGGTCCTCTATGGCCTGTAACCCACTCGTGTTTTGATTTGGGGCTTTTGGTGCAGGAGTTCTTACCTCACAGTTCTCTTCCTGTTCCATGCTTTGATCCTCTTTGCCCCCAAAATAGGAGTCTAATGTTGCATTTTTCTGTTTATTTTGTTTCCTTTGCCTAGGCATTTTGCCACTTAATTACTTGATTTTGGGGCTTGTTGCCACAGTAGGACTCTGCCACCAGACAGGAGAGCTTCTGTCCCAAACATGGGGTCTTCACAACTTCTGGAGGTTGGGTGGCCTCTGTAAAGTCTCTACCCACTCTGGCAAATTGGATACCCACCCCAGACCTCCCTGCCAGACCACAATCCAGATGGAAGCAGGTTAAAGAAAGAGCGATTATCCCCAAGACTGATCACAGGATGCCCCTACAGTCTGCAGCCTAGGAGCTGAAGCTGCAACTGAAGCTGCAAAATGGTGGCTTTGTCTCTGCTCCTCAGTGCCTTCTCGCCCCCAGGGGAATAAGCTGATGCTTTCCCCACTACTGGTCCCAAAGTCCATAAGGCATTAACTTCTCACTTTGTCCTAGGCATCTATGTGTTGATAATTCTGGAAACGCCACAGCTGCTGGTGTTCTGGGGTCCCTCCAGCTGGCTTCTGGTCCAGCCGCCCTGGGGGTAAAACCTCCAACTCATGTGGACCTTGTCTTTGCTGGGCTGCTGGGCTGTCCTCAGCGGGGGGTTAGCTTCTCTGTGTTGTTCTGTGGGTTCTGGAGCTCCAGAGATTGTACAGAGTCCCCTTTTACATAATTTTGAAGTGGTGTGGGTGAGAGCTCTGTAGAAGTGCTGTTTCTACTCCACCATCTTGGCTCTGCCCACACTTTGAAGCTTTCTTGAGGAAAAAACCAAAGTTGAATAGAAAATTTGACACTGAGACAAAAGAAGCAATTGATGCTTGAGAAGGTAAACAGGGAAAAAAATCAAAAGCAACTTATCAAACCTGAACTATTTACATTCCTACATGGAAAAACAATAACTGTGTCTGATGGAACCTTCCTCATTATGAAAATAATTCAAGAAGGGTATATGGGCATATGAATACAGATGTGAATGTGTGTATATATGTTTACAGGTATACATGGATAGAGGGCACAGGTTGAATTTGGTGGGAAGGGATGATACTTAAGGGGTGAATTTAAGAGGTGAGAGAGGAATGTGGCAATAGGAGAAGGGGAGAGGTGGGGGGGGCTATCTCATGTAGAAGGGGCAAAGGGAAGTGGTTGCAGGGGATGGAAAGAACAGGAAAGCAAAAAAGCAAAACCACATTGTCATTGAATTTGGCTCAGGGAGAGAATGACATACATACTAAATCGGATATCTCTCCCTGCAAGAGAGTAGGCGGGAGGGGGATGGGAGGGAAATATAGCCAGTCTTTTACAATATATCTACTATGGTAATGTTTTGCATAGCTATACATGTACAATATATACTGAATTGCTTATCTTCCCAGCAGGAGTGGGTGACAGGGGAGGAAGGGAATGGATGTGGAATTTGAAGTTTTAAAATTAAATGTTTCAAATACATATATATATAGTATATATATAATATATAATAATAGTATATATATATATATATATATATATATATATACTATTATTAATACTATTTTGCATGTAATTGAGAGATAAGATGTGCAGGCATTGGGGCACAGAGATTCACCTTGCCCTAATAGAAAAGTCAAAGGGCATATGGGAGAAGATATGGGAAAGGGCAGACTGGATGAGGGGATATCCTGTGAGGCTGCTATTCTGGGGTGGTGGGTAGGGGAAAATGGGGAAAAATTGTAACTCAAAATCTGGTGTAAATGAATGATGTAAACCAGAAACTAATAAAGCATTTGGAAAAAGAAAACCCAATAAAATAGGTAAACTTTTGGTTAATTTGATTTAAAAAAATAAAGAACACCAAATTACAAGTATCAAAAATGAAATGTTTGAATTCACCACCAGTGAAGAGGAAATTAAAACAATAATTAATAATTAATCACTATTCTGCCCAGTTGTATGCCAACAGATTTGACTATCTTAGTGAAATATTTACAAAAATATAAATTGTCTAGTTTAACAGAAGAAGAAGTAAAATACTCAGAAAACCTCATCTCAGAAAGAGAAATTGAACAAGCCATCAACGAATTATCTAGGAAATCTCTAGGGACAGATGGATTTACAAGCAAATTCAATCAAATATTTAAAGAACAATTAATTCCAATACCATATAGACTATTTGGAAAATTTGGCAAAGAAGACGGTCCTAACAAATTCTTTTTTGGTACAAATACGCTACTGATACCTAAACTGGGAAGAGTTAAAATAGGGAAAGAAAATTATAGACCAATTTCCCTAATGAATATAGATGCAAAAATTTTAAATAAATAAAATATTAGCCAAAAGATTACAGCAACTTTTCACAAGAATAATACACTTTGATCAGGTAGGATTTATACTGGGAATGCAGGGTTGGTTTAATATTAGGAAAACTATCAGCATAATTTTTCTTTAAAGCTATTGGGTTTAAGTAACTTGCTCATTGTTACAGGCTAGTTATGTATGTGTGGGTGCTAAGTAAATGAGGCTGGAACCGATCCCAGGTTTCTCTGACTCTGGAGCCAGTGCTCTTACTCACTGCGCCACCTAGCTGCCCCTACTATCAGCATAATTGATCATATCAACAACAAAACTAACAGAAACCATATGACTATCTCACTAGATGAGGAAAAAGCTTTTGACAAAATACAACACCCATTCCTATTAAAAACAGTATCGAACCCAGGAGTAAGTGAAGCTTTCCTTAAAATCATGAGTAGCATCTACCCCATCAGCAAGCATTATATGTAATAGGGATAAGTTTGATGCACTTCTAATAGCACTGAGAGTGAAACAAGGATGTCCATTATCACCACTTTTATTCAATATGGTACTAGAAATATTAGCTTTAGCTATAAAAAACTATAGAAAAAGAAATAAAAGGAATTAGAACAGGCAAAGAAGAAACTAAGTTATCACTCTTTGCAGATGATATGATGATGGACTTAGAGAATCAAGTAAAAAAACTACTTGAAATAATAAACAACCTAAGAAAGTTGTAAGATACAAAATAAACCCATACAAACCACCTACATTTCTATATATTACTAACAAAACCCAACAGCAAGGAATAGAAAGAGAAATTCCATTTAAAGACTGAAGACATTTTAAAACTATTTGGTAGTCTACCTGCCAAAACAAACCCAGGAACTGTATGAACACAATTACAAAGCATTTTTCACACAAATGAAGTCAGATCTAAATAATTGGAAAAAAAATATCAGTTGCTCATGGGTAGTGCAAGCTAATATAATAAAAGTGACAATTCTACCTAAATTAATTTGCTTATTCAGTGCCATGCCAATCAAAGTACCAAAAATTATTTTATGGAAGTAGAAAAAAATAATAAAGTTCTCCTGGAAGAGCAAAAGTTACAGAATATCAAGGGAATCAATGAAAATAAATGCTAGGGAAGGTGGCCTAGCCATACCAGATCTTAAATTGTATTATAAAGCAAGAATCATCAAAACTACTTGGTACTGGCTAAGAAATACAGGAATAGATCAGTGGAATAGGTTAGGTACACAAGACACAGTAGCCAATGACTATAGTAAGCCACTGTTTGTTGAACCCAAAGACCCCAGCTTCTGGGATAAGAACTCACTATTTAACAAAATCTACTGGGAAAACTGGATAATAGTATGGCAGGACATGGGCCTAGCCCAATGGTTGACACTGTATACAAAAATAAAGTCCAAATTGGTATGTGATTTAGCTATAAAAGCTGAATCTATAAGAAAATTAGGGAAGCAAGCAATAATTTATCTGTCAGATTTATGGAGAATGGAGGAACTTATGGCCAAACAAGAGATGGAGAACATTGTGAAATGCAGAATGGATGATTTTGATTACATTAAATTGAAAAGTTTTTGCACAAGCAAAGCCAGTGCAACCAAGATTAGGAGGGAAGCAGAAAAGTGGGAAAGAATTTTTATAACCATTGTCTCTGATGAAGTCCTCATTTCTAAAATATATAGAGAATTGAGTAAAATTTGTAAGAATACAAGTCATTCCCCAATTGATAAATGGTCAAAGGATATGAACAGGCCGTTTGCAGAGGAAGAAATTAATATTATCTATAGTTAAAAAAATGCTCTACCTCACTATTGGTTAAAGAAATGCAAATGAAAACAACTCTGAGGTATCACATCACACCTATCAGATTGACTAACAGGACAAAACAGGAAAATGCTAAATGTTGGAGAAGATATGGGAAAATTGGAACCCAAATTCATTGTTGGTGGAGTTGTGAACTGATCCAACCATTCTGGAGAGTACTTTGCAACTATGCCCAAAGGGCTATAAAAATATGCATACCATTTGATCCAGCAATACCACTTCTAGGGCTGTATCCCCAAGAGATCATAAAAATGGGAAAAGGACGCGTATGTACAAAAATATTTTTAGCAACTCTTTTTGTCATGGCCAAGAACTGGAAATTGACGGCATGCTCATCAGTTGGGGAATGATTGAGCAGGTTGTGGTTTATGAGTGTAATGGAATACTAATGTGTTATAAGAAATGAGGGGCAGGCAGACTTCAGAAAACCCTGGAAAGACTTATATGAACTGATGCTGAGTGAAGTGAGCAGAACCAGGAGAACATTGTACACAGTAACAGCACAGTGTGTGATGACTGACTTTAATAGCTTTATCCCTTCTTAGCAATGCAAGGACCTAAAATAGTTTCAAAGAACTCATGATGGAAAATGCCTAGTCATATCTAGAGAAAGAACTATGGAGTCTGAATGTAGATCAAAGCAGATTATTTTCTTTCTTTTTGTTTTTTCTTTCTTGTGCTTCCTTCAATTCATTCAAATTATTTTATACAACATGAGTAATATGAAAATATGTTTAATAGGAATATATATGTAGAGCCTATATTAGACTGCATGCCATCTTGGGAAGGGTGGAGGGGAGGGCAGGGGAGAAAATTTAAAACTTATATAAGTGAATGTTGAAAACTAAAAATAAATAAATTAACTTAAAAAAGAATGAGGCATAAGTATCCCTACTTCCTCACCCTTAACAATATGTTTGTGAAAACTTCTGTGCCACTCTAATAGTGATATTATGAGAAATAAGTTCCTCATCCTTTTCTTTACATCACTAAGGTGTTCATTCCACTCTCCTTTTACTTTTTACATTCTTTTTTCTACCTGTGTCTCCATAGGCCAAGAAAGCGATACTGGGAAGAGGTCTAGGTTTTGAGAAAAGATAATGAATTATTCTGGACACGTTGATCTTGAAGGATTGTCAGGATGGCCAAGTAGAGGTTCTTAGGAAACAGTTGATGATGCTGAAGAGATGTGGTCTGGGTATATCGATTTGTATGTCATTTGCATAGATATGAATAGAGAAGGACAGACAGTGAATCATGAAAGACAGAGACACACAGAGCAAAAGAGATATGCATACAGAGACACAGAAAAGGAGAAAGAAGCGGGAGCCAGAAATTCAGGCAGGTCTGCAAGATAGAGCTCTGGGGTTCTTTGGGGGAAGACTAGGAATGATGATAAGAGAGACTGTGAAGGAGCAATCAAACAGGGAGGAAAAGGACCAGGAGAAAGAAGTATTACAGAAACCAAGGGAGGAAGGAAATGGTTAACCATGTCAGACATTGCAGAGTTCCAAAGTGATGAGGGCTGAGGAAAGAGCATTGTGAATTTCACAACTGAGAAATTATTGGCAACCTTAGTGAGAGCAATTCAGTGTAGTGGTGGGGTCAGCATCTGGAATGCAAGATGCTAAAATGTGAGAGATGAGGAGATTGAGGGGCAGATTGCAGAAAGCTTTTTTCTAGGAGTTTAGTTGCATAAGGGAGGAGTGATACTTGGACAATAACTTGAAGAGATGGAAAGGTCAAGGGAAGGTCCTTTTTTTAAAAAGGATGAGTAAGATTTGTGTAAATTTGTATGTAGCTAAGAGGTAACCAGTGGGAAAGGAGAGAGTGAAGGCCACTGACACCTTCAAGAAATGCAAATATACTTAAGAGAATATCAAGGGGAGGCCGAGGACTTAAGGGTATAGAATTAAAAAAATATCACTACTGCCTATTCTATGTTTGTGAAACATTGTGGTCTGAAAGGTAAGGAAAAAAACAGGGAATGGTGAAAATTTCTTAATACAATTAACAAAAAATAGCATATTTCACATACATCTGTCTATCTCTTTACACATTTATTCCCTACATATCAACAAGCATGTTTACATGAGATTAATGAAAAACTAGAAATTGAACCACACGATCTAGATCTATTATAGGTCTTTCTCCTAGAGTACCCTGCATGCTACCCATGGAGATAAATCATACTAAAGTTATGGAGTATAGGCACCGAAGGACAAAGCAAATACTTACAATACCCAGCAGGTGGCAGCAGAGACTTCTAACATCTCTAAGACAACATTTGTACTAGGCAGAGGTGGCTTCCTCAGGAGATATAGAATCCTCTCTATGAAGAAGTTTCAGAGGCTATGTAGTCCTACCTGTACTTGACTTTGAATCTCTCTCTCCCTCCCTCCACCCCGCCCCTCTCTCTCTCCCCTTTGCTTTTTGGAGGGCAATTAGGGTTAAGTGAGTTGACCAATGTCACATGGCTAATTTTTGTATTAAGTGTCTGAGGCCAGATTTGAACTCAGGTCCTCCTGACTCCAGGACTGGTGCTCTATTCACTGAGCCACCTAGCTGCCTCTTGAATCTGTTTTCTAGCACACTTCCAGACAGGTATCCTGCTTTTCCTTGAAGACGAGAGAAGGTGAAAGGAATAACCATTTGTTCAGTGGTAATGATGTACCAGGTACCCTGAGAAGGACTTTACCAATAGAGGTCCAGGGAAGGAAAGGCTGTCACACTTAATTGTTAGGAAGTTTTTCCTTACGAGGATCTCAAATCTGTCTCTCTGCAATTCTTCCCTGAGTGGAGCCTCTAGAGCCAAGTAGAAAAGTAATAATTCTTCCATTTGTCAAATAAGGAAGTTAGACTACATGACTTCTGAAGTCACTTCCAACTCTAGATATAAGATCCCATCATCCCTCTCTAAACCTCAGTTTCCTCACATGTAAAAAGACAGGGCTGTCCTAGATGGCTTCTGAGGTTCCTTCCAGCTCCTTTTCTATGTATGACTCTATGACTCCATCACCTGATAAGCCTGGTCAATATTCAAATATTTAAAATTTATCACATTATCCCCCCCTAAGTCTTCTCTTCTCTGGGTTAAATATCCTCATTTCCACCACTGATGCCTGGGTGTCCTACCACAAACATCACTAGCTTATCAATGTTCTTTTAAAATCTGGGGCCCAGGATTGAACATGCCCTAACCCAACGTGGTCTGACCAGGGCAGGGCCCAGTAGGACCACTTCCTCCTTGGTTCTGGACACTTTGACATCCAAAGGCAACCCAGTCTCTTAGTTTTTTAGTCGTCTTATTGAACTACCTCCTCCTATTGGGCTTGTAGTCTATTAACTCTTCCTTCCCGGGGTTTCCCAACCCCTTGATCTTTTGTTTCCTGGACTCTACTTTAACCATGTCTCACTCATCTCTTACTTGTGAAGGTAATTGTTGATCTTTTTCCCTTTTCTCCACTGCTGGGCTATCTATTAAATTGAATAGAGATAAAATTTTGTAAGATCTAACCTGTTGTTCTAGTCTTTTGGAATAATTTTGCCTTCTGATACTATTATTGAGTACATGATTCCCACCTTTGCATTATCTGCATCAAAGTCATAGATAAAATCATTAAATAGCACAGCAAACAGCAATACTCTCGTCTTCTAGTTCCTTCATCTACTCAACATCAGTGACCAACTTCATTCGTCCACTCTCTGTATAGAGCTGACCACCCACTTGCTCATAATACCTACAAGTCTTTGATTTCATTATTTAAGAATTTTGAAATTACTTATCAGATTGGGGTTAGAAGTTATCATGGGAATCTTCATTAACTGAGGGTCCCTGTCCCTGTCAAATTGATGAAATTATAAGATACAAAGATCAGGTAACAGTCACATTTGTACTCTGTACAGAATACTCCCCCTTCAGACTTGGGAAGGTCATATTTTCAAATTATAAAAGACATGGATCTTTCCAAGTTTAAGTGTATTGTTTTGTACCATGGAAAGGATGTGAGACCCTCAATGGAATAACCTCAGTGGCCTATTTCCAGATCATGAAAGGTGTGACTCATGGAATAAGCTTTGCTTCAGTCAAATTGACACCTTTTAAAGGCCTTAGCTAGAAAAGTCCAAAATTCCCTACTGCATGCTGGGTCCTTTCCAGTTGTTCTGATCTATATCTGACCACTGGACCCAAATGGCTCTGCAGGTGAAAGTGAGTTTGATGACTTTGCACAGCTCTCCCTCACTTAAATCCAGTTCACTTGCATGTTGTGGCATCGCCTCCCTGATGCCACAGTCTCCTTGGAGAACAAAGGACAAAAAGCAGTAGCAAAGAGTGTGAAACAGGAAATAGCTCATTAACAGTTTTTAAGAAAGCATAAAATAATTTACCCTCCATTTAGGAAATTCCCCAGCAATTTGATGGAACTATAAGAAACCAAATCTTTAACTGATGAAGGATCAGTCATAGTTCTGTTGCCCTTTTAAAAACTATCTATCTAGTTTTGCAGTCAGTCACTAAAGGGATCATCCCTGGCAGTTGGAGTAATTAATATCTTGTATTTGAGGAGAGAGCCAGTTGTGGAGAAAGAGCTCAGCTCCTGTGCAGGAATTCCACTTTGGCTATTTCCTTTGTGGGAGGGAAGATAGAAGGAAGGGATTTTTATTGTATGTGTAGTTGGAATTTTTTGATTTATTGCTTTTCTTAGTTTTTTTATTTCACAGAAATCACAGATTTTGAGAGTGGAAAGAGTTATCTAGTCCAACCCAAACCTGAAAAGAATCACCACTATACCATATTTGACAAGTGGTTGTCTAGCTTCTGCTTGAAGCCCCTGAAGAAGGAGAAATCTTCCACCTTTCCAGATATCTCTAATCACTGATTAGTTCTTTCTATTTTTGTTGATGAAATTACTTATAGACATAAAATTACCCCTAGGTACTGCTTTAGCTCCACCCAACAGTTTGGGTTGGTCGTCTCAATGTTGTAATTTTATTTGATAAAATTATTTGTCATTTCTATGATTTGCTCTTTGGCCAACACATTCCTTCTGTTCTAGGCACTGTTTTAAGTACTGAAGATACAAAAAGAAGCAAAAAATCACTAATTAGTTCTTTCTTTTAAATTGGAATCCTTTGTGGTCAATTTTTTTTTCCTTTTTTGGAGGGCAATTGGGGTTAAGTAACTTGCCCAAAGTCACACTGCTCTGTTTTTGTTTGTGTGTGCGTTATGTGTCTGAGGCCGGATCTGAACTCAGGTCCTTCTCACTCCAGGGCCGACACGATACTCCCTGCGCCACCTAGATGCCCTCCAGGACCTCCCTTTTTCAGTGATGAGTTGCTTCTGTGGTTTCCATTTTGAGGGCAAGCCGGGGTCACCCATGCTTCATTCCGACACCCCTACCTATAACTCTCCCAAACTGAAACTTCTCCTCAACTTTCCTCCCTAATCCCTTAAACTCTCATGTGTTGTGTATTGGAGTGCAAGCTCCTTGAGGACAGACACTGCCTTTTTATTTTTTGCTTCTTTTTGTATCTTCAGTACTTAAAACAGTGCCCAGAACAGAATAAATGTATAACAAATATTTGCAGTTCAACTATAAACTTTCATCTTTTGCCTTTTGGAATACCATATTTCAACATTTTTTTTCTCATTTAAAGTGGTTGTAGCATAGTCCTGTGCCATCCTAACTGTGGTTCCATGGCTCTATAGACCATTAGTTTGGTAGGGGGGTCTAATCCCCTTCTCTCCCACACTTTCTTTTGGAACCTCTCAAAACACAACTACCTCTGGCAGTGCACGTATCAACCTCATCATTTATGTGAACATCTTTGGAAAGTACACTGCCCAGGTAAGTGAAATTATCCACAGCATTCAAAAATGTTTCCATTTGCTGAAACTGATGATTCTACATATGGATAGTGTGATGCTGGGTGGTGGAAAACCTGCATTTTCTTGTTGTTAATTGTTAGGTCCAAATTAGCACAAGCAGCAGATAATTGATCCATACTTTGTTACTTTTCAGCCTCAGAGGTTGCACTGAGTGCCCAATCATTTGTGAACAAAGAAATCATGCATCAATTCTTCCTCTACTTTAGTCTTGGCTTGTAGCCTTTTTAAGTTGAAGATTTACCACCAGTGTGATAGCTGACCTTGGTTCTGTGTTCATTGTCACTGAAGGCATCTGACAACATTGCTGAAAACATCATACTAAAAAGCATGGGAGCAAGCACATAGTCTTACTTCACTACTTTTATGACTGGGGAAGCCTGAGAGCTTCCAGAACCTGGACAACCATGCTGTCATGAAATTGACATATGATATTGATGAACTTCTCCAGGCAAGCAGATTTTGATATAATTTTCCAGTAGTAGTAGTAGTCATAGTTGTAATAGTCATGGAAGTCATAAAAACAGCAGCTATCATTTACATAACACTGAGGTTTGCAAAGCACTTTACAAATATTGTTTTATTCAATTCTCACAACAACTTTGGGAGGTAAGTTCCCTTATTATCTCTTTCTTAAAGATGAGGAAGCTGAGGAGGATTGATGTTAATTAATACGCCTAGGGTGACATGAAGACAGTGATGGGCTGGTAAGTGTTTAGCAACTGACTAAAAAAAAACTTGATCATGACACATTTTAAATTTAATCTCTGTTCTGAACATTTTCAACATTATTTTCTCAAGTCTAGAAAGTCCAGAAAACAATAAATCTAGCCTTGTCTTTTAGCATTTGTCAATTACTGAGATGCAAATGCTCACAGTGAACATTTAACAGTCCGACCCCCACTTGGTGAGTTTGTGAGGTTGAATTTGAACTTCAATCTTCTTGATTCAGATCTATCACTCTGTGCACCACCTAGCTGCCATTCATGAGAGCTTGCTGACTAATGGACTCAGATTCAACAGATATAGAAGTGAATTAGGTACTATCTTTGGCCTGAACTTTAGAGTGCAATAAAAGATAGAAGGTATGCACACAAATAAACACAAAATATACTGGAATATCAAAGGAGTCCAAAGCTCGAAAAGAGCAATCTGCCTTATCTCCCCAAGGGGATCACTTTCTGGAGTTTCTTGGAGGAAATGAGATTAGAACTGAAACTCGAAGAATGGAGAGGCCCTTTGCAGAACTCAGGGTATCTGGACAAGGGGCAAGATGTCTGATGGGCAAGGAAGTGTCTGAGGCCAAGTGGGATTTAGGAGTTGATGATTTCACAGCCAGTGATGCCTAAGTGCTTCCCAACCAAGGTCACAGGGAGGTGGGCTAAAGGTCTATTTGCAAAGAGAATGTTGCCAGGGATCCCTGAGGCTGTGGATTGCTCATAGGTCCTCTGTCCCAGAGGATCCTCTGCCCCCACTTATGACCTGGAATGTGAGGATTCTAAGAACAGAGAATTTCAGAACTTGGAGGATCCTTAGGATGGAATGTTAGAGCTGGGAAAGGGCTTCAGAACAGAGAATTCCAAGACTGGGAGAGGCCTTAGCAGATAGGTCAGGGCTGGGAGGGACTGAAAATAGGAAATGACAGAGATCAGAGGAGTCTGAGAAAAAAGAATGTCAGAACTGGGAGGACCCTTAGAACAATTCTTGACATTCCTTGTCAGGGATGGAAGGGAGTTTAGAACAGGGAATTTCAGAACTTGGACTATCCTTAGGACATTGGGGTGGCTGGATGGCACAGTGAGTAGAGCTCTGGCCCCGGAGTCAGGAGAACCTGAGTTTGGATCTGGCCTCAGACACTTAACACTTGCTGGCTATGTGACCTTAGGCAAGTCACTTGGCCCCAGTTGCACTGCCTTCCCCCTCCAAAAAAAAAAAAAAGCAAAATAAATAAAAAAGTGAATAATTTTTTTAAAAAGGGAGGGATCTTGGAACAGAGTATGTCAGCTGAGGGGGCAGTAGGGATGATCCACTCCAGCCTCCTTTCACCATTAAGCAAAATGAAAACTACACTCAGAATGGGGAGGGGACATGCCCAAGATTACACAAGTGATTACTAGAGAGACTAGAACCAATACGTCTTGAGACCTAGCTCAGTGCTCTTCCAACATCATTGGCTACCATGTCCCTGAGCTAGCAAAATTTAGAGGTCCCCCACACCCAGCAATAGTACCATGCAATTCAGCTGGACTTTCCATAGCTTGGCTATATGACACTGGGGCAGGAAGTGAGCTGGGCTGTAGTCTCACTTCACTGACTCAGACTTTCACAGAAGGCAGGTAGACTCAGGACCAGGCTGAGATCAGAAAGCTGGGGAGCTGTGGTGAGGACAGAGGTGATGGGAAAGAGCAATCCTCCCTTTGGGAGACTCACCCTCCAGTGCAGCTGACTAATGGGAATGCTCATCACCTTGGTCTCAGAAATCAATTACAAGCATAAAGCATCTCAGAGCTACAAAGGGTCTCCTGAGTGAATGGGGCCATCTACTTCCTCTAGAAAATCCCAGAGAAATGTTCATTCCCAGTTGGCTTGGGGAGACCCATTAAGAGGGACCCATCAGAGCCCATGGGACAGCTCTGATTCTATAGAAGTTCTGACATCCAGCCTAAATCTGCCTTGTAACCCACGCACTGCTCTTGTTTCTGCCCTCTGAGGCCAAGGAGCAGAATTCTTTCTAAAAACAATTTGTATTAGTAGCTTTGGGAATTAAGGTGATGAAAAATAGAAGATATCAATAAAATTTAAATCTTTTAATTTTTTTTTTGCTTTTCGGAGGGGGGAAGGTAAGGCAATTGGTGTTAAGTGACTTGCCGAAGGTCACGTGGCTAGTTTTTGTGTTAAGTGTCTGAGGCCAGGTTTGAACTCAGGTCCTTCTGTCTCCAAGGCTGGTGTTCGATTCACAGCGCCACTTAGCCACCCCTAAAATTGAAATCTTTAAAAAATAATACAGATACAGATACGGATATGGATACGGAGTGGTATCTTTACATTTCCAAATAGATCCCTTCCCTCTTCTGTATTTAGTCATCCATTCCTTATAACAAGGACTAAAAAGAAAGAAAATAACAAGAAGCAGTTCCCTATAATCAATCAACACACCACACAAGTCTGTTGGTGTAAGAGCAACAAGAACAGCTAGCATTTCTGTAGTGTTAATAGGTTTGCAAAGCACTTTACAGATATCCCATTTCATACTTGCAATGACCCTGGGAAGGAGGTGCCATTATTATCCCCTTTTTACAGATGGGAAAACCGAGATTAGGAGAAGTCAAGTGACTTGCTCAGGGTCACACAGCTAGTAAATGTCTGAGGCAATATTTGAACTCAGATCTCCCTGAATACAGGTCTAGGGCTCTATCCACTATGCCATCTAGCTTCATAGTCCTCTGTCTCTGAAAAGAATAGAAGGTAGTGAATACTCTCATTTTGGTGGCAAAGCTTTGTCATTATAATTACATAGTCAGTTTCTTTTTTGTTCTTTCCATTTATATTATTTTTTTTTATTAATTTGTTTGTTTATTTTACAGGATTCAATTCCATAGTTCTTTGAGTTTCAAATTTCCCTTCCCTCCCTCCCCCCACCTCCACGACAGCATATAGTCTAGTATAGGATCTGCAAATACTTTCACATTAGACATTAGGTTACAAAGGCGTATTATAGTAGATGGAGTGAAAAATGGTAAAGAGGAAATAAAACCAAACAATGAAAAGAAAAAGATAAAGTAGTTTGTTTCCATCAGGATCCAAACTCAGTTCTTTCTAGTTCTTTCTCTAGATGTCGCATCTCTCTCCTTCAGGAGTCTCTTGGGATTGTCTTATATCACTGCATTGCTAAGGAGAATCCAGTCTGTCATAGTTGGTCATCACACATATGTTGTGTCTGTGATTGTGTACAAATTTCTGCTGGTTCTACTCTTCTCACTCAGCATCAGTTTGTATAAGCCTCTCCAGGTAAATATGAAGTCTATCTGCTCCTCATTTCTTATAGCACAATAGTATTCCATTACATGCATATACCACAACTTATTTAGCCATTCCCCAACTGATGGGCACCCCTTTAATTTCTAATTCTTTGCAACCACGAAAAAAGCTGCTATAAATATTTTTCTACATATGGGTCTTCCTCCCACTTCTATGAACACTTTGGGATATAACCCTGGAAATGGTCTTGCTGGGTTAAAGGGTATGAAATTATTTATGGCCCTTTAGGCATAATTCCAGATTGCTCTCCAGAATGGTTGGATCAGTTCACAACTCCACCAGCAATGCATTAGTGTTCCAATTTGTCCACATCCTCTCCAGCATTTGTCATTTTCCTGTTTTGTCATCTGAGCCAATTTGACTGGAGAGATGTGGTACCTCAGAGTTGTTTTGATTTGCATTTCTCTAATCAATAGCGATTTAGAGCATTTCTTCATATGCTTATAGATATCTTTAATTTCCTTCTCTGAAAACTGCCTGTTCATATCCTTTCACCATTTATCAATTGGGGAATGACTTGTATTCTTATAGATTTGACTCAATTCTCTGTATATTTTAGAAATGAGTCCTTTATCAGAGACATAGGTTGTAAAAATTATTTCCCAATTTCCCACCTCCCTCTTGATCTTGGTTACATTGGCTTTGTTTGTACAGAAGCTTTTCAATTTAATGTAATCAAAATTATCCATTTTTCATTTTATAATGCTGTCTAATTCTTGTTTGGTCCTAAAGGTTTTCCCTCTCCACAAATCTGACAGGTAAACTATTCCTTGCTTTCCCATATTGCTTACAGTATCATCCTTTATACCTAGATCATGCACCCATTTAGACTTGATTTTGGTATAGGGTGTTAGATAATGATCTATGCCCAGTTTCTGCCATACTATATTCCAGTTTTCCCAGCAGTTTTTGTCAAATAGTGCGTTCTTATCCCAAAAACTAGGGTCTTTGAGTTTATCAAACAATAGATTACTATACTCATTAATTGCTGGATTTCATTCGAGAAATCTACTTCCATTGATCCACTACTCTATTCCTCAGCCAGTACCAAGGAGTTTTGATGACTGCTGCTGTATAATACAGATTAAAATCTGGTATAGCTAGTCCACCTTCCCTATCATTTCTTTCCATTAATTCCCTTGATATTCTAGACCTTTTGTTCTTCCAAATAAATTTTGATACTATTTTCTCTAGCTCTATAAAGTAGTTTTTAGGTAAATTAATTGGTATGGCACTAAATATATAATTTAGTTTGGGTAAAATTAGCATTTTTATTATATTAGCTCGACCCAGCCATGAGCAATTGATATTTTTCCAATTAGTTAGATCTGACTTAATTTGTGTGAGAAGTGTTTTGTAGCTGTGATCATATAGGTCCTGGGTTTGTTTTGGCAGGTAGATTCCAAAATATTTTATAATGTCTACAGTGACTTTAAATGGGATTTCTCTTTCTATCTCTTGCTGTTGAATTTCATTAGAGATATACAGGAATGCTGAGGATTTATGTGGGTTTATTTTATATCCTGCAACTTTGCCAAATTTATTTATTGTCTCAAGTAGTTTTTTTTTTTACTTGATTCTCTAAGTATATCATCATATCATCTGCATAGAGTGATAGCTTGGTCTCTTCTTTGCCTAATTTGATTTCTTTTTCTTTTCTAATTGCTACTACTAATGTTTCTAGTACCAGATTGATTAAGAGGGGTGATAGTGGACACCCTTGTTTCACTCCTGATCTTATTGGAAATGCTTTTAGTCTATCCCTATCGCATATAATACTTACTGATGGTTTTAAATAGATGCTATCTACTCTTTTAAGGAAGGCTCCATTCCATTTATAATATTGCAGTGGCTATAGGGTAGCTTGGTGGTCGGGCTGGGGTCAGGAAGTCATTTTTCAGTCATGTCTGACTCTTCATGACCCCTTTTGGCATTTTCTTGGCAAAGATCCTGGAGGGCTTTGCCATTTCCTTCTTCAGCTCATTTTACAGATGAGGAAACTGAGGCAAAAAGGTTAAGTGACTTGCTGGTTTATACAGTGAGAAGTGTCTGAGACCACATTTGAACTCAGAAAGATGAGTCTTCCTGGCTCCAGGCCTGGCCCTCTGGAGTATTTTTTCTTCTATTATGAGACTCCTGTTTGAACTAAGAAATCTGAGTCAGGAAGAACTGTTCAAACTTGACTGATAACACTTCGTTCTTGGCCCCCAGAGGGGAGAACCAGGAGTGATGGGGGAGAGGAGGAGAAATGGCAAAGGGTCATATGTCCGCTTGAAGTAGAACCTTCCTAACAATTGGAACTCTTTCAGAGGGGACTGTGCTGTCTTGGGAAGTAATGGACTTCCCCTCCTAGAGATTTAGAAGCAACAGGTGGATGACGACTCCTCAGATGTGTTGGTCAAGCAAGAAGAGTATTAAATGACTTCTGGTTGGCCCTTCTGACTCTGAGGTTCTATGATTCCAGTGTAGACCTGTTGGGTCTAGGGGGACCTCAGAGACCTCCAAGCTGGAGTTCTACAAGAGTCTGATCTCAACCATGCCCAACAAATGGTCGTCCAGAATCTTTGTGAAGAGCTCCAAGGATACAGACCCCACTGCCTCCCAAGGCAGCCCTTCACACTATGGGAAGAAGTTCATCTTCTATGACTCACTCAATATAACCTTTCCTCAACCTCAGTCTCCTGATGTGTACAATGAAGGCACTGGACTTTATGGGCCTCAAAGATCTTTTCCAACGCCTCATCTATGATGCTATGACAGTATTGTGTGGAGTAGAGGAGCAGGTCATGGGAGAAGAGAAGGCTGGTGACCAGGATGTCCAGGCCAAAATCATGCAGTAGTGATCACACAAGTGTTCTACTTTCAGGATGGAGAATTCTGAAATTCCTCTATGTGAGACCATCGCTTCCTATAAGCACCTCTCTCTTTGTCCCTCACTTCTTAACCTATTCTTCATCCTCTCCATTATATCTAGGCCCTTTGACCATCATTTCTTCTCTGACTTTCCTCCCTTTCAATTCTTGATATCATGGTTGCTCAGCCTGATGTTCTCAAATCCTGTGATTCCTTGTCCTGTTGAAGTTCATGCCTCACCAACCACACCCCATCCACCTCCTCTCCCTTTACACCCCAGCTCCTAAACAAAGCTGAAGAAAATCATTCAACTGAGCCAATTGGGTCCACTACAATTCACATTCCCTAATTTCAGCTGGAGTCACACAACAAAGCAATTCTTTTACTCCTCACTAATTGAATCTCTATCTCTCCATAGTCACTTTTTCAAACCTTCTCTTCTAGCCTTGATCCTCTCATCCTTCTCTCCTTTTCCTACTCAAACCTGATGTCTAATAAATTACTGAGGAAAGAGAGGCCCTATAAGCTCCTTTTTAGATAGTCCTCTTCTTACATCCATCCTCTTACCTTCACTCTAGTGTGATCCCCCACAACCTTTTTCTTTTACAATTGCAAGTGCATCTCACTAGGTCTCTCTGCTTTCAGTCTCTCTGTTCTCTAATCTATTCATCTGTATGGCTGCTGAATTGATACAGATCTGATCATGTCATTTTCTGCTCAAGAAACTCCTGTGGCTCCCTATTGCCTCTAAGATATATAAATAAATATAAATATGAATATAAATAAAAACTCCTTTATTTGGCATTTAAAGCCCTTTATAATCTGGCTCCAACTTCTCTTTCTGGGCTTATTCCACATTATTCCTCACCATTCACTGTCAAGTTAAGTTCAATTGGCCTTTTTGGTCTTCTCTATTCACTACATTCCATTTCTTGTCTCCATGTCTTTGCATAGCCCACCCCCTTTTTGATTACTCTTACAATTACTTTTCCTGATTATTCTTACAATCCTTCCTTCAAGACTGATTCTGTTGTGTGTTTTCAGTTCTGTTCTATCTTGTGTCCTGTTTCCTCTTTTCTAGCCAGGCCATGCTGAAGGTCAATCAAAGTACAGTGATTTTTCCTGGCTGGCAGGGACATAGTGTGGTGGCCAGTGAGTATGTTCCACTCCATCCCCTTACTAATGATTTGAACAGTGACAATACCTAGTCAGGAAGCTTGAAGCTCAGGTGAGGACCAAATCATATCTAAATTAAAAGAGCAAGGAGAAAGCCTGAGCTTCCCTTTGAACCTCACCCAGAACTCCAGTCTCTTCTCTTCTCTTTTGTATACTTGTTTAGAATGGAAGTGAGATACAAGGAAAATGAGACAGGATCTTGTGCAGTGATCAGGAGAGGAATATAGGCGGGAAAGGGAAATATGCTTGAGAGAGAAGCTCAGTTAATATTCCTTTGAGTTTCATTCCCCTCCTCTGCCCTTTCTTCAGTCTAATTTCTTGGCCCAGGATTTTTGGAGCTGAGGATACAAGAGTTCTTGACTTGTCCAAGATTAAACACATAATATCATAATAATAGCTAGCATTTACATAGCACTTTAAGGTTTATAAAGTACTTAACATTTTTATTACTTTATTTTTATAAATATTATCACATTTGATCCTGACAACAATCCTGTTGAGCTTGCATTGTTTTGAGCTGTATTTATTCAGAGAAGCCTAAACCCATTTACCACACAAGCTTAATAAATGCTTGTTTCTTTCCTTTTTTCAGTCTTCATCCTTCTTGACTTCTCTGCAGGCTTTGATATTTTTTTTAAAATGCTTTATTAACTTCTGATTTACATCATTCATTTCTGCCAGATTTTGAGTTACAAATTTTCTCCCCGTTTTCCCCCTACCCACTGCCCCAAAATAATGGTCCCACAGGATATCCCCTCCTTTAATCTGCTCTCTCCCATATCTTCCCCCATACCCTTCGACTTTGCCAGTAGGGCATGGTGGATCTCTGTGCCCCAGTGTCTGTATATCTTATTTCCCAATTACATGTAATATATTTTAAACATTTGGTTTTAAAACTTTGAATTCCAGATTCATTTTCTTCCTCCCTTGTCACTCACCCTTACTGGGAAGATAAGCAATTCAATATAGGTTGTACATGTGTAGCTAATGCAAAACATTACCTTAGTAGATATATTGTAAAAGACTGATTATATTTCCCTCCCTCCTATCCCACCTCCCACTTGTTCTATTCTCTACTTTGATCCTGTCCCTTTTCAAAAGTGGGTGCTTCCAACTTCTCTCCCCACCAGCCTGCCCTCCCTTCCATCATCCCCTCTCTTATTCCCTTTCCCCCTACTTTCCTGTAGGGTGAGATACTCTATTTAGTGTGTATGCCATTACCTCTCTGAGCCAAATTCAATGAGAATTAGGTTGACTCATTCCCTTTTGCCTTCCTGTTCTTCCCCTCCATTGTAACCATTTTCCCTTGCCTCTTCTATATGAGATAGTTTACCCATTTTGTCTCTCCCAGTCTCCTCTCATTATATTCCTCTTTCACCTCTTAATTTCACCGTTTAAGTATCATCCCTTCCTATTAGGTTGGTCCTGTGCCCTCTATCTATGTACAGCTGTAAATATATATATACACACATTCACATATGTATTCATACGCCCATATACCCTTTGCTATAGATTTTATATATATATATATATATATATATATATATATATATATATATATTTGCATGTATTTCTATTCCCTTAAACTATTTTCATCCTGAGAAAAGTTTCATCAGTTATAATTGTCATTTTCCATGTAGGAATGTAAATACTTCAACTTTGATAAGTTCCTTATGATTTCTTTCCCTTGTTTACCTTCTCATGCTTCTCTTGCTTCTTGTATCTGAATGCCAAATTTTCTATTCAACTCTGGGTTTTTCGTCAAGAATACTTGAAAGTCCTCTATTCCACTGAATGACCATATTTTTCCCTGAAACATGATACTCAGTTTTGCTGGGTAGGTGATTCTTGTTTTTTCCCCCAAATGCTTTATTAACTTCTGGTTTACATCATTCATTTACACCAGATTTTGAGTTACTATTTTCCCCCGTTTTTCCCCCACCCACCACCCCAGAATAGCAGTCCCACTGGATATCCCCTCCTCCAATCTGCTCTCTCCCATATCTTCTCCCATACCCCCTTTGACTTTTTCAGTAGGACATGGTGAATCTCTATGCCCCAATGCCTGTATATCTTATTTCCCAATTATATGTAAAATAGTATTAATAATTGTATTTATATATTTTTAAACATTTGATTTTAAAACTTTGAATTCCAGATTCATTCCCTTCCTCCATTGTCACCCACCCTTAGTGGGAAGATGAGCAATTCAGTATAGTGTTGTACATTTGTAGCTTTGCAAAACATTACCGTAGTAGAGATATTATAAAAGACTGACTATATTCCCCTCACTTCTATCCCACATCCCACTTTTTCTGTTCTCTACTTTGATCCTGTCCCTTTTCAAAAGTGGGTGCTTCCAACTTCCCTTTCCCCCAGCCTGGTCTCCCTTCCATCATCCCCCCTCTCATCCCCTTCCCTCCTACTCTCTTGTAGGGTGAGATATCCTATTTAGTATGTATGTCATTCTCTCCCTGAGCCAAATTCAATGAGAATAAGGTTTTGCCTTTTTGCCTTCCTGTTGTTCCCCTCCATTGTAACCATTTTCCTTTGCCTTTTCTATATGAGATAGTTTTACCCCATTCTATCTCTCCCCATCTCCTCTTGTTATATTCCTCTCTCACCTCTTAATTTCACCTTTTAAGTATCATCCCTTCCTATTAAATTCGACGTGTGCCCTCTATGTATGTATACCTGTAAACATATATACACATACTCCTATATGTATTCATATGCCCTTATACCCTTTGTCAACTATTTTCCTAGTGAGAAAAGTTTCATCAATTACAATTATGATTTTTCCATGTAGGAATGTAAATAGTTCAACTTTGATAAGTTCCTTATCATCCCTTTTCCCTGTTTACATTCTCAAGCTTCTCTTGCTTCTTGTATCTGAATGTCAAATTTTCTATTCAACTCTGGTTTTTTTCATCAAGAATGCTTGAAAGTCCTCTATTTCACTGAATGCCCATATTTTCCCCTGAAACATGATACTCAGTTTTGCTGGGTAGGTGATTCTTGGTTTTAATCCCAGCTTCTTTGCCCTCTGGAATATCATATTCAAAGCCCTTTGATCCTGCAATGTAGAAGGTGCCAGATCCTGTGTTATCCTGATTGTGTTTCCACAATATTTAAATTGTTTCTTCATGGCTGCTTGTAGTATTCTCTCCTTGATCTGGGAATTCCAGAACCTGGCTATAATATTCCTAGGAGTTTTCCTTTTGGGATCTTTTTCAGGAGGTGAACAATGGATTCTTTCAACCTCTATTTCACCCTCTGGTTCTAAAACATCACGTCAATTTTCCTTGAGAATTTCTTGAAGGAATGATTTTTAGGTTTTTTCTTTGATCATACCTTTCAGGTAGTCCAATAATTTTAAAATGATCCCTCCTGGATCTTTTTTCCAGGTCAGTAGTTTTCCCCATGATATATTTCACATTGCCTTCTACTTTTTCATTTGTTTGGATCTGCTTAACAGCATCTTGATTTCTCATAAAGACAGTAGTTTCCATTTCCTCCAGTCTAATTCTGAGGGAATGATTCTCCTCAGTGAGCTTTAGAGATTCTTTTTCCATCTGGCAAATTTGGCTTTTTAAGGCATTCTTCTACTCATTGCCTTTTGGGGCCTCTTTTGCCATTTGATTTAGTCTGTTTTTTAAGGTGTTATTTTCCTCAGTCAGGCTGTTGACTCTCCTTTGATAATTTTCTTGCATTGTTTTCATTTCTCTTCCCAATTTTTCTTCCACTTCTTTTATCTGCTTCTTAAGGTCCTCCATGGCCTGTAACCAGCTCATATTTTTTATTAATTTATTTGTTTCTTCTTAGTTTACAAGATTCAATTCCATAGTCCTTGAGTTTCAAATTTCCCTCCCCTCCCTCCCCCACCCCCCACTTCGGCATATAGTCTAGTATAGGATCTGCAAATATGTTCACATTAGACATTAGTCAGGTTACAAAGGTGTATTGTACTAGATGGGATGAAAGATGGTAAAGAGGAAATAAAACCAAACAATGAAAAGAAAAAGATCAAGTAGTTTGCTTCCATCAGGATTCAAACTCAGTTCTTTCTAGTTATTTCTCTGGATGTAGACATCTCTCTCCTTCATGAGTCTTTTGGTATTGACTTATATCACTGCATTGCTGAGTAGAGTCCAGTCTGTCACAGTTGGTCATCACACATATGTTGTGTTTGTGATTGTATACAAATTTCTCCTGGTTCTACTCTTCTCACTCAGCATCATTTTGTATAAGTCTCTCCAGGTAAATATGAAGTCCATCTGCTTCTCGTTTCTTATAGCACAATATTATTCCATTACATGCATATACCACAACTTGTTCAGGCATTCCCCAATTGGTGGGCACCCCCTTAATTTCTAATTCTTTTCCACAACAAAAAGAGCAAACAGCTCGTATTTTTCTTGGAAGCTTTTGGTGCAGGATTTCTGCCTTCACTGTCTTCCTCCTGTTCCATGCTTTGATCGTTTTTGTCACCAAAGTAGGAGGGTAAAGTTGGGGTACTCTGTTTATTTTACTTCCTTTGCCTACTCATGTTGCCACTAAGTCACTTGACCCCTGGGCTTTTTTGCCACAGTGGGACTCTGCCACCAGACGGGGGAGCTTCTGTCCCAAATGCTGGGGTTTTCTCAGCTGCTGAAGGTATTAGTTGGGTATTCTCTCTGAAGCCTACACAGGCTCTGGCAAGCTGGTCACACACCTCAGGACCTCCTCGCCAGAGCATAATCCAGATCCAAGAAGGTTAAAGCAAGGGTGCTTATCCCCCAGACTGATCGCCTGGTCCCCCCACAGTCTGCAGGTCCGGAGCTGAAGCTGCCTCCTGGCTGTGGCTGCACTCAAGCGTATCAGTGGCTTCTCACCCTGGGGGCAAAAGCCAGGTACTCCCAACTACTGGTCCCAAAGTCCATACTGCACTGACCCCTCACTTTATCCTTGGCATCTATGTATTTGTAATATTGTAAACCACCACAGCTGATCTGAAGTCCCTCCAGCTCGTGGTTGGTCAGGCCCGCCTGAACCTCCAGTTCAGGTGGGCCTGGGCTCAGCTCCCAGAATGCTGTGCTGGCCACTCCCTGCTGGGTTACCAGGATGTGCTCAGCAGGAGGTTAGCTTCTCTGCATCATTTTGTGGGTTCTGTAGCTCCAAAGTTTATTCAGAGTCCCCTGTTACATAAATTGGGGAAGGTGGAAGCCAGAGCCCCACAGAAGTCCTGTTTCTACTCCCTGATATTTTCTTTCCTCTAGGTTTTCAGGGTCCCACTGTCACCTGGTATTCCTCCTACATATCTGACTCCTCCTCCTCAGTCTCTTTTTCTGAGTCTTCATTCAGGTCACGACCCCTAACAATTGATGTTGTCCAAGGTTTTATCCTAGGTCTTCTCATTTTCTTCTATGAGATCCCCCCTTGTGATCTCATCAGCTCCCATGGGGTGAATGATCTCTATGTCAGTGGTTTGCAGATCTATAGATCCAGCCCTAACCTCTCTGCTGAGTTACACACATATGTTACTAATGACTTTTTAGACATCCAGAGCTAGATGTCCTGTTGACATCTTTCCCCTTCAACTGCTTCTCTAGTTCTCAATTTTCACTATTGCTATCTAGAATTTCTTTTCTTTTTTTTTTCTTTTTTTTTAATTAAACAAATGCTTTATTAGTTTCTGGTTTACATCATTCATTTCCACCAGATTTTGAGTTACAATTTTCCCCCCATTTTTTCCCTACCCACCACCCCAGAATAGCAGTCCCACTAGATATCCCCTCATCCAATCTGCTCTCTCCCATATCTTCTCCCATATCCCCCTCGACTTTGCCATTAAGGCGAGGTGAATCTCTGAGCCCCAATACCCGGACATCTTATGAAATATTTAATTTTAAAACTTTGATTTTCAGACCCATTCCCTTCCTCCCTTGTCACCCACTCCCTCTGAGAAGATAAGCAACTCAGTATGTGTTGTACATGTATAGCTATGCAAAATATTACCATAGTAGACACGTTGTAAAAGACTGCTTACATTTCCCTCCCACCCATCTCACCTCCCACCTGGTTCACTCCCCACTTTGATCCTGTCCCTCTTTGATAGTGGGTACTTCCAAGCTCCCCGCCCTCCAGAATGCCCCCCTCCATCATCTCCCCTCTTATCCCCCCTTCCCCTACTCTCCTGCAGGGTGAGATATCCAACCTAGTATGTATGTGATTCTCTCCTTGAGCCAACCTCAATGAGAATATGGTTTTGACTTTTTGCCTTCCTGTTCTTCCCCTCCCCCGCAACCACTTCCCCTTGCCTCTTCTACATGAGACAGTTTACCCCACTCTGTCTCTCCCCATCTCCTCTTACCACTTTCCTCTCTCACATCTTAACTTAACCCCTTAAGAAACATCCCTTCCCGTCAAATTCAACCTGTGCCCTCTATCCATGTATACCTGTAAACGTATGCCCATATACCCTTCTTCAATTATTTTCATAATGAGAAAGGTTTAATCAGACACAGTTATTGTTTTTCCATGTAGGAATGTAGATAGTTCAACTTTGATAAGTTGCTTTTGATTTCTTTTCCTTGATTATCTTCTCAAGCATCTCTTGCTTCTTGTGTCTGAATGTCAAATTTTGTTTTTAACTCTGGTTTTTTCCTCAAGAATGCTTGAAAGTCCTCTATTCCACTGAATGACCATATTTTCCCCTGAAACAAGATACTCAGTTTTCTGGGTAGGTGACCCTTGGCTTCAATCCCAGCTCTTTTGCCCTCTGGAATATTATATTCCATGTCCTTCGACCCCTCAGTATAGAAGCTTCCAGGTCCTGTGTTATGCTGATTGTGTTTCCACAATATTGAAATTGCTTCTTCCTGGCTGCTTGTAGTATTTTCTCCTTGATATGGGAGTTCTGGAACCTGGCTATAATATTCCTAGGAGTTTTCTTTTTGGGATCTTTTTCAGGAGGTGATCAGTGGATTCATCCAACCTCTATTTCCCGCTCTGGGTCTAAAACATCAGGGCAATTTTCCTTGAGAATTTCTTGAAGGATGATTCCTAGGTTCTTTCTTTGATCATGACTTTCAGGTAGTCCAATAATTTTTAAATTATCTCTCCTGGATCTATTTTCCAGTTCAGTGGTTTTTCCCATAATATATTTCACATTGCCTTCTATTCTTTCATTTGTTTGGATCTGTTTGACAGCATCTTGATTTCTCATAAAGTCACTAGCTTCCATTTGCTCCAGTCTAACTCTGAAGGAATGAATGTCCTCAGTGAGTTTTTGAGATTCTTTTTCCATCTGGCAAATTCGGCTTTTTAAGGCATTCTTCTCCTCATTGCCTTTCTGAGCCTCTTTTGCCATTTGAGTTAGTCTATTTTTAAGGTGTTATTTTCCTCAGTCAACCTGTTGACTGTCATTTCATACTTTTCTTGCATCATTCTCATTTCTCTTCCCAATTTTCCCCCCACTTCTCTTATCTGCTTCTTAAGGTCCTCTATGGCCTGTAGCCAGCTTGTGTTTTCATTTGGGGCTTTTGGTGCAGGAGTTCTGACCTCATAGTCCTCCTCCTGTTCTCTGCTTTGATCCTCTTTGCCCCAAAAATAGGAGTCTAAAGTTGCATTTTTCTGTTTATTTTGTTTCCTTTGCCTAGGCATGTTGCCACTTAATTACTTGATTTTGGGGCTTGTTGCCACAGTAGGACTCTGCCACCAGACAGGAGAGCTTCCGTCCCAAACAATGGGTCTTCACAACTTCCGGAGGTTGGGTGGCCTCTGTAAGCCTCCACCTGTTCTGGCAAGCTGGGTACCCACCCAAGACCTCCCTGCCAGACCACAATCCAGATCCAAGCAGGTTAAAGCAAGAGGGATTAACCCCCAGACTGATTGCTGGAGCTCTCTACAGTTCACAGACCAGGAGCTGGAGCTGCCACTGATGCTGCAAAATGGCCTCTGTGCTGTGTTTCCTCAGCAGCTTTTCGCCCCCAGGGGAGGAAGGCGACATGTTCCCCAAATACTGGTCCCAAAGTCCATAGGGCATTAACCTCTCACTTTATCCTAGGCATATCTGTGCTGATAATTCTGGAATCACCACAGATGCTGGTGTTCTGGGGTCCCTCCAGCCGGCTGGTGGACCAGCCGCCCTAGGGCTAAAAACCAAGGCTCATGTGGGCCTGGGCTCAGCTCCCAGAGTGCTGTGCTGTCGGTTCCCAGCCTGCTGTCCTGCCTGCTCTCAGAGCGCTGTGCTGGCCACTCCCTGCAGGGCTGCTGGGCTGTCCTCAGCAGGAGGTTAGCTTCTTTGTGTTGTTCTGTGGGTGCTGGGGCTCCAGAAGTTGTTCAGATTCCCCCTTTATATTGTTTGGAGGTGGTGTGGGGCAGAGCACCTTGGAAGTACTGTTTCTACCCTGCCATCTTGGCTCCGCCCCCCAGTTTGCCATTTTCTTTTCCAGTTTATGGAGCAAGTAGCTGGTGTAATGTATAGAGACCACTCTTTTGTGAGTTCAAATCTAACTTCCCTCTTTGCCTCAGTTTTCTCACCTGTAAAATAATCTGGAGAAGAAAATGGCAAACCTCTCTGCTTTCTTTGCTAAGAAAATCCAAATAAAGTTGGGAAGACATGGCCATGAATGAAATGACTGAATGATGGTGTTAAAAACACTCTCCACCTCCAGAGGGAGAATTGATGAACTCTTGAGTATAAAGGGAAGCACAATTTTCTCACTTTTTGGCCTTTATTGTTTTTGTGATGACTGCTCACCATTGCCTCTCTTCTGTGTATCCTACAACCATCCACACTGACCTTCTTCTTTTTCCTTGGACAGGGCATGCCCTCTTTTTGCCTGTCTCTGTCTCTATGTCTGTCTCCATCACTTTCTCTTTGCCTCTCTCTCTCCCCCTTTCCTTCTGTCTCCTTCCCTCCTCTCCCTGCCTCCTTCCTTCCCTTTTTTCTCCCTTTCTCCTCCCTTCCTTTTCCCTCTCTCCCTCTCTCTTTCTCCCTCCCTTTCTCTTGACCATGGCTTTTTCACTGGCCTTGCCCCCATCCTTAGAGTCTTTCCCTTCCGGTCCCCATCTCCTGGCATCTTTCCAGATTTGGTTTAAATTTCACCATGCACAGGAAGCCTTTCCTTGTCCCCCCCCCCACTATTAGTGCCCTCCCCCAGTTATTATTCATAGGTAGGGAAGAGGCAGATCTGGAATTTGAACCTAGGTTCTCCAGGTCCAAATTCAACATTCTTCCCATTGCCTCCAACCGTCTCCTGGGTGCCATATGGATAAGCCTGGTACTTACTCCAAAGTCAGAGGGAATTGCTTTTTGGATTATCTGATGCTTGGGGTTATTGAGTCCTGGCTCCTCCTCCTTTAGTTGATGACCTTTGGCTCTCAGATGTGTGCTGCATGTATGATTTACAAGCTATAATAAAAACAATAATGACACTTTATATCTCACTTGATCTTCATAACAACCCTGTGTACTATTGTTATGCTCAATTTACAGGTGAACATGCAGAGAGGTTAATTGACTTGCCCAGGGTCACACACAGAGAGTGCCTGAAACTATTTGGAGTCATGTCTTCCTGATGTGCTTTCTATGCAGTGTGTCACATAGGTGTGTGTGTGTGTGGGGGAGGGCTCTGTATAGGATGATGGAATGTGTGTGTGCAGGTGTGTATCTGTCAGAGGTGATGTTGGCTTCTTGAAGAGTCTGCCAAAGCAGCTTAGCCACTTACTACTTGTATAATCATAACAAAATCCCTCAACCTCTCTGGGCCTTAGTTTCTACTTTTGTAAAACGAGGAGGTTGGACTGGGTGACCCCTAAAGTCCTTTCCAATTCTCTCTGATCCTGAGATTTGGATAATCTTGTTCTCATCCCATTTGAGATAAGATATCAGTGACTGAGAACAGTTTCAAGGTGAACCCTCTCAGGGCCATTTGCAATTTTTTAGAGCTTAGAGCTTCCACCAGAAGGAATGAAACTTTAAGCAGGAATTTTAGTCACCAGAAGACAGAAGAAGTATGATATTGTTAACATATGATATATATATGTTACATGTCAGCTGGAGGGCTTTCCTTATTTATTTGTTTGTAAATGTGTGTGCATACATGTGCATTGTCAATGTGTGTGCATGTGTTTGTGTGTACATTTTGGGGGCACGAGTTCACCAATAACTTCAAACACTCTTTGAAGGAGGCTACCTATTACAGGGAATTCTCTTTTTTTTTTTGCTTTTTGGAGGGGGGGAAGGCAGGGCAATTAGGGTTAAGTGACTTGCCCAAGGTCACTTGGCTAGTAAGTGTTAAGTGTCTGAGGCCAGATCTGAACTCAAGTCCTCCTGACTCCAGGGCTGGTGCTCTACTCACTACACCACCTAGCAGCCCTCCTTCCCCCCTCCCCCAAGATATATTCTACTCCAGGCTTTTACTTTTACTCTGTGTGTTATCTCTCTGCTTCAAATGTGTTTATTATAAATAACATATTGTAGGATTATGGTTTTTGATCCACTCTGCTAATTGCTTCCATTTTATGGGAGAGTTCATCCCATTCACATTCAGTTATGATTACTATCTGTGTCTTTCTCTCTTTACCACTCCACCCTGTTTATGCTTTTCTCTCTTTCTCCTTTTCCTTGCTCACTAGCATGTCTTTTGACCACTACCTCCCTCCATCTGCCCTCCTTTCTATCAGTCCCCCTCCTTTTTCTTTCCTCTTTCCCCTCCTACCTCCTACAGGGCAGGGTTTCTTAATTTTTTTCCACTTGCAACCCCTTTTAGCTCGGGAAATTTTTATGCAACCCCAGGGATATAGGTATGTAAAATAGAAATACAAGTCAAACATTTGCTGATAATAAATCCTAAAGAAGTTTATTTTTAAACAATTCTTTGGTATACATATAGTTTTTCCATTTATAAAAGTAGAAAGAAAATTTGCATACTAATGAGATGTATGTGCTTGTTTATTTTTACATAAAGAATTAAATCATGGTGGAATATTTGATACTGCAGGACATAAAACATCTTCAACATTTTGCAGAGTTGATTGATATTTTAATTTTATAAACATCATTGCTGAGAACATCACTTTCATAAATATGTATCACAAATTGGCAGACTTATGTTTAGGCCCATTCCAGAAGTTTTTGGAAATTTTGTCCTAATCCCACACCAAAATTCATTTAATTATTTTGTATTTACAGCAAGAACACTACAATTCATAACATATAATAATCTCAAATCTGAACCAAAATGTTTCTGTCAGTGTTTTTTGGTGTTGTGTTGTGTGACAGCATGCACAGTGCAAAATGTGCATGTTGTGTATTGAGAACCAAAATTGTAGTGAAGTTGCAGGATGCAACACAGGCAAGCACTGCCAGAACCACCTCGGATTCATTATACATTTAATTTTTAGTTAACTTTGATTGTTGTTCATTCAGAAACCTTTTGCTGTTGCCAAATTTTTTCATGACCCCCCCCCCCCCCACATTCAGCTATATAACTCCACATGGAGTTGCAACCCACAGTTTAAGAAGTGCTGCTATAGGGTAAAATAGATTTCTATACCCAACTGAGTATGTATGTTATTCCCTCTTTGAGCCAAATCTGATGAGAGTATGGTTCAAACAATGCTTGCCTCTCTTCCTTTTTTACCTCTATTGTAATAGGACTTTACACCTCTTCATGTGATGTAATTTGCCCTTTTCTGACTCCTCCTCCTTTCCTCTTCTCCAAGTACAACCCTTTTTAAACCCTTAATTAATGATTTTTTTATCATCACATCAAAGGTAATTTATACCCACACCCTCTGTCTATGTATACCCCTTCTAATTGTCATAATAAAAATACAGTTCTCAAGAGTTACAAATATTATCTTCCCAGGTATGGATGTAAACAGTTTAACTTTATTGCATAACATATTTGTTTTTTTTCTTTCCTGTTTACCTTTTTGTGCTTCTCTTGAGTCTTGCATTTGAGCATTGAATTTTCTGTTCAGTTCTGTTTTTTTTTTTCATCAGGAAAGTTTGGAAGTCCTCTATTTCATTGAATGTCCATCTCCTCCCCTGAAAGATTATACTCAGTTTTGCTGGGTAGTTGATTCTTGGGTATAACCCAAAGCTCCTTTGCCTTCCAAGTCCTCTAGTCCTTTAATGTAGAAGCTGCTAGGTCCTGCATAATCCTAACTGCAGTTCCATATTTGAATTGTTTCTTTCTGACTGCTTGCATTTATTTTCTCCTTGATCTGATAATAATGAAAGTTGGCTATAATATTCCTTGGTGTTTCCATTTTGGGATCTCTTTGAGGAGGTGATTGGTGGGATTCTTTCAATACCTATTTTACTGTCTGGTTCTAGAAGCTTAAGTAAGTTTTCCTTGATAATTTCTTGAAAGATGCTGTCCAGACTCTTTTAATGATCATTTCTTTCAGACCAATAATTTTAAAATGATCTCTCATGGTTCTATTTTCTAGGTCAGTGGTTTTTCCATGGATGTATTTTGCATCTTCTATTTTTTTTAATCTTTTGAATTTGTTTGGTGGATTCTTGATGTCCCATAGAGTCATTAGTTTCCCCTTGCCCAATTCGAATTTTTTTATTCTTTTTTTTTTTAAAGCAATTGGGGTTAAGTAACTTGCTCAAGGTTACACAGCTAGTCATTATTTATGTGTGTGTGTGGGTGCTCATTTTCTGAGGCCGGATTTGATCTCAGGTCATCCCAACTCCGAGGCCGGCGCTCTTACTCACTGCGCCACCTAGCCACCCCTTTTAGGGCAATTGGGGTTAAGTAACTTGCCCAAGGTCACACGGCTAGGTTTTTGTTTGTGTGGGTTAAGTGTCTGAGGCCGAATCCGAACTCAGGTCCTTCTGACTCCAGGGCCAGTGCTCTACTCACTTCGCCACCTAGCCAGCCCTCCAATTCGAATTTTTAAGGAATTTTTTTCTTCAGGGGATTTTTTGGTTGCATTTGGTAAATTTCATTTTTTAAGGATTGTTTTCTTCAATCAATTTTTGTCCTTCCTTTCCTGAGCTGTTTGCTTTCTCTTGCATACCTCTCATTTCTTTTCCCATTTTCTTCTACCTCTCTTATTTGACTTTTAAATCCTTCTTGAGCTCTTCCAAAAAAGGTTTCTGGGCTTGAGATAAATTCATATTCTGCTTTCAGGTTTTGGATGTAGGTATACTGACAATAATGTCCTCTTCTAAATTTGTGTTTTGAGCTTCCCTGTGCCTATAGAAACTGTCTATGATTTTTGTTCATTTTGGCTTTTTGCTTATCTTCTTTACCTATTTCCTGGCTTTTAAAGTTGAGCTCTCCTTCTGGAGCACAGCAGGTATTGTCCCAAGCTTCTTCTGCTGGTGTCAGGGGTCTGGTCACTGGCCCCTGGGCCTCAAGTGCTGGCAACTATAAGCTGTAGGGGTTTGGCAGCTTACCTGGTGAGGAGCTGGGGTCCTAGTGGTGATGTCTGGCATGTGCTGAGGCCAGGTGGGGTTTTTCTGCTTTTTCCTCAGGCTACACTGAAGCACATGGATGTCTGGTGGCTGGTGGATGCCCACCTGGGGCTGCACCAATGCATTTGGTAGTTCTACAGTAGTTGTACAAGCTGGAGTATACTTGCTATGCTGCCTATGCTAAGGCATATGGTGGGTGGGTCCTGGTGTTTACATTTGCCTACTCCACCACCTTGGGACTCAGTATCTACTTCTGGTTTGCTGGGACACTTTCTGTCCTAGAATGTGCTCCCCTTTTTACCCAAGTGAGATGGACCTTTCTTGCCAATCCTTCAAGTTTCCAGGGATAAAAGACTACTCCAATTCATCTTTCTGCTGGCTTTGCTTTTCCAGGATTTTTCCTGAGGTGTTACTTTCTGGTTGTTTTCCAGAGGTCAGTAAGGGGGAGTGACAGCTATTTAGTGCTTACTCTACCATTTTGGCTCCCAGAAGTCCAATCTCCAGCTTTTCTAAGACCTTCCTAAGCTGTGGTGCCTAGAATAGATCACAATACTGCTATTGTGGTTACCTCTTTGTTCCTGGGATCTCTGCATTTTCTCTGATAGCCCAATATCACAGTAGTTTTTTTTTTCAGGGTGGGGTGAGTGGGAGGGCTAAGGCTTCATACAGTTGACTCATATTGAACCAATTAAGCCACATTTTAGCGCACAAAACCCCAGATATTTTTCGGATGTATTCTTATCTAATCAGACTTCTAACTTATCCTTCTGAAATTGAGTTTGTTAACTGGAATGTAAGACTACATGGACCTTGATTACATTTCATCTTCTTCATTTTGGTCCAATGTTCTGTCCTGTCAAGGTATTTTTGGATCCTAATTCTGTTATCTGGTGTGTTGGCTAGCCCCCCACCTTGGTGTCAATGACAAATTTATAAATAGACTATTTATTATGGATAGAGCTCTAGATTTGGAGTTAGGAAGACCTGAATTCAAATCCAGTTTCAAACACTTATTAGTTGTGTGACTCTGGGCAGATCACTTACTTAACTTCTGTTGGCTTCAGTTTCCTCACTTGTAAAATGGGGATAATAATAACAATCCCCTCACTAGTTCGTTTTGAGGATCAAATGAAATGTTTGTAAGGCATTTTACAAACCTTAAAGTGTTATAAAAATCCAAGCTATTATTGATGTCCTCATGCAAATTCATGATTTCCTTCTTGACTTTTCTAAATTCTACTCGTCTTTCAAGGCATAGGTCAGGGTGTCAGAGGGGGAGCAAGACCACTCTCTCATTCCCCCTCAATTTGCTTCTCCCTTCCTTTCCTTCTTTTTGTTCATAGCACCCAAGAATGCAAGCCTCAAAACCCGAATTATCTTTGACTTCTCACTCCTTCTCTCCCCTGCTCCCCTCATTGAATCAGTCCCCAAATACTGTCATTTTCTTTGTCTTCTCTATCTTCCCTAACAACCCCCTTCTCTTGGTCACAACAGCCACCCCAGCCATTCACCAGAGGGCCTCCATGATGTGGTTTATGGGGTTCAGGGACACCTCCAAGGACCAGTGTAGCACACAGAGTCATCTGGAATGAATTCATGCACTCACAATTTTTCTTTTTGCTTTTTGGAGGGCAATTGGGGTTAAGTGACTTGCCCAAGGTCACACGGCTAGTTTTTGTGTTAAGTGTTGGAGGCCGGATCTGAACTCAGGTCCTCCTGACTCCAGGGCCGGTGCTCTACTCATTGTGCCACCTAACTTCCCCTTTAAGTTGGCAAAGGTTTATTGTGATGGATCTTTAAGTCAAGTTGGCAATGGTTTATCGTAATGCCAATATGGCAGGCAGAGCCCCTTAAGGAACTTACAACTTAACAGGAATGATGTTAAAGCTTATGTGGGAAAAGTAGTGCATTATCTGGCAGATAAGCTAATTAGGTGATAATTTAGAACTTTGGTCATAGGTGTCATTCACTTTTGGAAACCGGGTGAAGGTGTTTCTAATGAGTGTATTTTTGGTCTGTTTTGTCTGTAGCAAGATAGCTTTGAGAGTTGATGTCTATAGTTTGACCTGTGGATTATATATGATAACTTTGGGAAGCAATACATGGTAATTCTGTGGTTACAAGATAGTCCTGTTTTTATAAAAGAATTTCTTCAGAGGTCAGCTTGTTCTTGTGATGGGGAAAGGTAGTTTGTCTTACTGGGGCCCACTCATGAGCTATTGCTAGGCATAGTGTCCTTGGGCTGGGGAGAAAACTGTCAGGGATAGTGTTCTGAAGCTAGCAAGAAATGTGATCTTGAAAGTGGGGTCCAAACACAAATGTAATAATAAGCAAAATGTACTTTTTTGGTTGTTTTTCTGGATTGAGATCCCACCCCAACTTTTCTTTTGGCATTCAAGTCCTTCTGAGGACTGTTTCTACTCTGTCCCTCCAGTCTCATGCAACAGAGGGAAACATGGGTTTGTATCCTCAGCACTGGGTCAATATTTATTAGGTGCTTACTATGTGCCAGTCACCGTGCTAAGTGATGGGCACACAAAAAGAGACAAAAGATAGTTCCTGTTCTTGAAGAGCTCATAGGCATAGTGCCTGGACTCCTGCCAAACCATAGGATTTGCTGATCCCTTAACCAGGACTGATTTGTCCCCGGCCCCCATATTCACCCCTTGAAACTAAGCCTGGGCTCCTTCTTAAGCCCTCCCTAATACTTACCCTGCTCTGCCTGACCCAGTGTGTGCCTTTCTCTGACATCCAGGAGCCTGGCACTCTAGTCCTCTTAGGCCCACTCTACAACTTAACATCCATCCCAGAAAGGACCTTCTCCTCACCCTCTAAACCTGGTAGAGTCCCTTTTCTGCCCTACCTTCCACTGCTCTTCTGCCATCCCCTCCCCTGCCAGGCTGATCATTTACCTGGATCCATGACATAGGCCATATCCTTCAGGTCCCACCTTAACTGTGTCCTGCCAACTGGTTCTTCTTTTTAGTCTTGTTCCCCCTACCCCAATTACTTTTTTTAACTCCCTGCACACTTTATCTGTGTTCATGTTGTTCTAAAAATAGAATGTAAGTTCTTTGAGAGCAGGGACTGTTTTGATTTTGTCTCTGGTGCTTCCTGACGATGGGATAAACATTTATAACGTCCTTTCTGGGTGTCAGGGACCCAAAGACAAAATGGAATCACCCCTGTCTTTAAAGGGCTCACATTCTACTAAGGGTTGGGTGGGCAACATGAACATAGATAAGCATACAGATTCATACATACATACATACATATATATATATAGCATATTTTATATATAATGCACCTATTATACATAACATCTAAGATATCTACATAATATATTTGTATTCATGTTTATAGCTAGCAAGTACAACTAACTCGTCATTGTAAAAGGTAACTGGTGAGACAGGAGTCACACCATTCACCATAGGCTGGATTCTTCTCTATGTCAGATTCATAGAAAAAGCTATAATACTAATAACTCATGTCAGACTGACAAGTTCTATCACTGCATCAAGGACCTAAGATTTCACTGGGAGGGGTATCATGAATTATAGATCTGGAAGGGACCTTGGGCTCAAATCAAATCCAGCTTTTCCATTTTACAGGTGAGGAAGTTGAGACTCAAAGAGGGAAAGGAGCTTTCTCCAGCTAGTAACTTGAACCCAACTACTCTGAAATCCAACCCATCACTTCCAACTATGCCACACTTCCTCCCTCTTCACCCTAGATAGATGATGAAACATCCATTCTATAATTCAGTGTCTTACTTGCTGGAGTCTCAGAGGGCTGATTTGTCCCAGGCCAGCCACTATGGCAGAAACCAGCCAACCACTGGGCTAAGCGCTAGGGACACAAAGGCAAAGGTGAACAGTCTATGCCCTCAAGGGGCCTTAAGTTCTAGTCTGAAAGACAATATGTACATCCATAGGCATATACAAAAGAGGCACAAGATACTTTTGGGGGTGGGGAAGGGCAATAGTATCTGGGGTATCAGGAAAAACTCCATGTAGATGTATTAGCTGTGTCTAGAAGGTGAAGGAGTACATCCCAGGTATGAGGAACAACGGGTACAAAACCATGGAAAGGGGAGATGGGTTGTCCAAAGGAAGGGATCAAAAGGCCAACTGGACCACACACAGAGTGTGCGGTAGGGTGTAATAATAACCATTATGGACAGAGCCAAGATGGCAGAGTACAGGCCATGACCCAAATGAACTCTCCTAACATTTCCCTACAATAAACTTTAAAATAATGCCTTAAGTAAAATTTTGGAGCAATAGAGACAGAAAAAGGAAGGAGACATTTTTCCAGAGAGGTCTGCAACACCAGGGTGGGCAAAAGCCTCGAGGGTGGCAGGACCACCAATAATGGACCTTGGAAGTGGCCACTGCAGCAGCAGCAACTTCAGGAGCTCTCACCCCAGAGACAGTGAAGGGCTTGGACAATTTGTCAGAAAGAGACTACAGGTAACCCTTTGCTGGCACTAGGTGTAGTTGGCACTGCTTGGCAAGGCTATTCATCACAAGCAATTCTGAGTTGTAGTCCCAGGGCATAGAAGAGAGCTGGTGGTCAGTCACAAAAGTCAGTCTTAAGTCAGAACAAGGGAACTAGGGGCCCTGGTCTCAGTTCCAAGGCAGAGAGAGGCACTAGTATTTGTTGCTGCAGGGAAGCAGGGGCCCTTCCTGGGTAAAGACCAGAGTGCAGAGAAGGAGAGAAATGACCACACTTCTCCCAGGATCACACTACCTTGGAAGCACTAAAAACTTGCACACCTCCAGAACTAGCTCTGAAAACAGATATCTGAAGAAACTTGATGTTTGAATCTTGGGAGCACGCTTCCCTATCCCAAGGTGAGGAGAATACAACTTTAACATAAAGTTCAAAGACAAGAAATGGGCTGGAAAGATGATGAAACAACAGCAAAAAAACTTAACCATAAAAAAGCAAGGAAGACCAAAATATAAATTTAAAAGAATCCAACAATATGAAAATAGCTATAACCAAAGTCTCAAAAAGAAAAATTCTAATTGGACCCAAGCCCAACAAGAATTCCTGGGAAGAGTTAAAGAAAGTGATTAGAAGTAGAAAACTTGGGAAAAGAAATTATAGTGATGCAAGAAAATTATGAAAAGAGAATTAAAAGTTTGGTAAAAAAAAGCCATCAAGGGAGTTCATGGTTCTTCCTTGAGCTACCCACATGGCCTGGTCGTCACGTCTCCGAATCATGCTAAGTGCTGGACACTGAGCAGCCCACAGCAAATGGCGCCCAATGTGGGGCACATAGGAACCTGAAAGGAAGGTCCACAGCAGAGATGGCCCTTACAAGCAGAAGGAGCTCCAAAAATCACAAGTCACAGGATGCTGATGAATGACCATTGAAGATGCCAACACAGAATGTCCAGGTGTGTTCCAGCAGATGCAGAAACAGAGAAGAGGATCAGAGGATTCCTCACAAGGACAACCCCAGAAGAAATGACTTGGCATCCCACCTTTTCACAGAATGATACAATCTTCT